>CACVCL010034416.1:0-46237 GCA_902729485.2 Mus minutoides
GTGTTATTCGAAAAACAACATAAGTAGAAGAGCTGCATCTGGTATCATCATCATCATCATCATCATCATCATCATCATCATCATCATTCCAAGTGATTCATGAACACTGGTGAGAAGCACAGCTTACCATCTGGAAAGTTTAAAAGTAATAAAGACATAAAAACAATGATTAGAAATGATATTGATGCAAGCATGGATTTCGAAGGTACAACCAGAGTGACTAAGGCTCTTCATGGCCAAGTGATATCAACTGCTATTGATACACACAGTATTCAAAGTCAAGTCTGCGTATTAAGACTAACTCTACTGTCTTTAGATAATATACACAGGCTATATCAGTAGATTGTCTAGGAAACATCTGTCCTGTGTAGATACATATAGAGATACATAAGTTTTAAAAACAGAGGAAGATTGAAATCGAACTCATAGAAATGGTACTTTGAAGAAAATAATGGACACATATGATAAAATGACATGCTCTCAAGATAAACATAGCTCAACGGTGTTCATAAATGTTAAGTTTTCTTACAACTACTGGCAAGTAATGAAAGCTGAGAGAGGGAGAATTAGACTCTTCCAGAGATGAGCCCCATGATTGTTATTCAATACAAAGTGACTGGCTGTGAGATCATATACACACAAGCAAAACTAAACAGACTCAGAAGGTTATATTTATATATATGCATGCGTGTGTGTGTGTGTGTGTGTGTGTGTGTGTGTGTGTGATAGCCAAGAAAAAGAGAACATCCTCTTTATAGAAGGGGAGGGGGTGATTAGAGGGAAAATGTGGGAGGTTATGGAGAAGTCAAGAATGGGAAAGGATGTAATTATATTTAAAATAAAATTAAGATTTTGAAGAAGTAGAATTGTGTATTACCTTCCTTTTAAAGCTTAAGTATGATCATAGAAATATTTTCTGGCTATATTTTTGGTATTGCACTATCACCTGCTTCTTAGTGATACAGGAAACAATTGATTCATATCCTTGGAAGAACTTTATTTAACTCTCAGAGAAATAAAACACTGATTTGAAGCTATTTGAATGTCGCCAAGACATCAGAATACAAAGATCATTCTTAAGAGCTATATTGAATAGACCAAGTGAAGAAAAGATGGAAAAATAACCATTGTCACAATCAGAAGTCAGAAGTCAGAAATCAATGTAATAGAAATTTAGGGTAGTAATCTTTACTATATATTTTTTAGTTTTTTTATTCTTAAATATTTTCTACATTTACATTTAAAATGTTATTCCAAAAATATCCTATACCCTCCTCCCACTCTGCTCCCCTACCCACTCACTCCCAATTTTTTGGCCCTGGCATTCCCCTGTATTGGGGCATTTGCTAGACCAAGGGGCCTCTCTTCCCATTGATGGCCAACTAGGCCATTTTCTGCTACATATGCAGCTAGAGACACGAGCTCTAGGGGTACTGATTATTTCATATTGTTGTTCCACCTATAGGGTTGCAGACCCTATAGGGTACTTTCTCTAGCTCCTATATTGGGGACCCTGTGTTCCATCCTATAGATGACTGTGAGCACCCACTTCTGTATTTGCTAGGAACTGGCAAAGCCTCACAGGAGACAGCTATATCAGGGTCCCTTCAGCAAAATCTTGCTGATGTATGCAATAGTGTCTGCATCCAGAATAGACAAATAGGACCTCATAAAATTACAAAGCTTCTGTAAAGCAAAAGATACTGTCAATAAGACAAAAAGGCCACCAACAGATTGGGAAAGAATTTTTACCAATCCTAAATCTGACAGGGGACTAATATCCAATATATACAAAGAGCTCAAGAAGCTAAACTCCAGAAATTCAAATAACCCCATTAAAAAATGGAGTACTCAAACTGAGGAATACCAAAGGGCTAAGAAGCACTTGAAAAAAAAATGTTCAACATCCTTAATCATCATGGAAATGCAAATCAAAACAACCCTGAGATTCCACCTCACAACAGTCAGAATGGCTAGGATCAAAAATTCAGGTGACAGCAGTTGCTGGCAAGGATGTGGAGAAAGAGGAACACTCCTCCATTGCTGGTGGGATTGCAAGCTGATACAACCACTCTGGAAATCAGTCTGGCGGTTCCTCAGAAAACTGGTCATAGTACTACCAATTGATCCAGCAATAACTCTCTTGGGCATATACTCAGAAGATCTTCTAATTGGTAATAAGAGCACATGCTCCACTATGTTCATAGCAGCCTTATTTATAATATCCAGAAGCTGGAAAGAAGACAGAGGTCCCTCAGCAGAGGAATGGATACAGAAAATGTGGTGCATTTACACAATGGAACACTACTCAGCTATTAAAAACAATTAATTTATGAAATTCTTGCACAAATGGATGTATCTGGAGGATATCATCCTGAGTGAGGTAACCCAATCACAAAAGAAGTCACTTCATATGCACTCACTGATAAGTGGATATCAGCCCAGAAACCTAGAATACCCAAGATACAACTCCCAAAACACAAGACAATCAAGAAGGAAGACCAACGCATGGATACTACATTCCTCCCTAGAATAGGGAATAAAATATCCATGGAAGGAGTTGCAGAGGCAAAGTTTGGAACTAAGGCAAAATGATGGACCATCCAGAGACTGCCTCACCCGGGGGTCCATCCCATAATCAGCCACTTTATTTCTTATAGTCACAGATAGATCATTTTCTGTACTTACTATTATCGTTGAAACCACTTCTAATGGAAATGGTAAAAGAGAGAAAATACTAGTAATCTTTTTCCTATCCATAAATATCAAAAAATAATATTACACAAAATCACCATTCAAGAAAAGTGTCACTGGGTATCGAATGACTACCTAAACATATAAGATTTTGGAGAGATATTTAATAATATATACTTGCTTAAAATTCAAGTCAGAATGTTTAACTATAAGCAGAAAATTCCCTCTGGAGGTCAGGATAAATGATATCAAAGGGCCACCCCTATTTGGAAAGCAATGATGCGTGGCTTGTCAGGTAGTTCTTCATCAACAAACTTCCCTTAATACATTCAAATAAGTGAGCAAGTATAACATGCAAGAAATTCTAATTCTGCCAGGTATGCACTAAAAATATTACACTGTATCATGGCAAACAATAGCAAAAAAGGGATTTTGATTACCTTGGGAATGAAGCAATGACTATTTCATGTTTAGTAAACATTTAGTTAGCGTATGGATAAATGAGTTTCAGCTTCTTATCTTGATATATTTGTGTTTTTAAGAGTAATTTTAAAAAACAACAATGACATTAAATTATTACAGCAAATGTTGCTCGAAGGATTGTAACTATGCATCAAAGTTAGATTTGGTTCTTTTAATCTGATACCAATTATTTATTGACTTGGAAGTATTTTCATAAAATAAAATCTTGGGGGCTCTGTAACACTGTCTATGGGTAATAAAATTATGAAGGCAGGATTCTTATGAACCAGAGTGCCATGGCTCCGTGAGATTCCAGCCCTTTTCCTAATGCAGGTGATCCTCCATCTGGCATCATCACCAGCATGAGAAAAATATGTGCAGTTTCCAAGAAATGGAACTCTTGAGTTATGTTCCAAAGACTGAAATATTGTCTGTTTCTAAGAATTGTGTCTATAGGCCTACAGCAGGATAAAATAGGATTTGCATTAGATAGGATCTCCTACATAGGCTGTAGTTCTCTAGATTTCCTTGGATTGTACTTATAACTCACTGCATAGGTCTCTCATTTCTCCAAATCCTAGTTAATGGGAGCATTTAGTTAGCCTCGTGAAAGTCAATGCTTTTACTTCTAGATCTGACTCTAGAGACTAACTGCCATGGAATCTAGAGTCTTTCTTAGCACCTCTGGATGCCAGAGTCCCCATAATAACCTGGTCTCAGTGACGCTCATACTGTCAACAGGAAGGACCCTTCACTTCTCCACCTTCCGTTTATTGTACATGCTGCCTCTGGAGCTGCTTGCCCAAATCTCACATTTTAATTTCTACCCCATTTCTGTGATACTATGTTGATATGATTATTTTAACCCTTTAAGCAGATACTATATTGAAGAATTTAGCATTGTCTAGTTTGATATCACGATTCACAAATAGCTTAGCATACTACCATGAATAATTGGTTCAACTTAATAAACTTTTGTTTTGAATGTGTTAATTACTGTTACTTTGAAGACAATATAAGGAACAAAATTTCCGAAGTTTTAAATCCCAAAGACTAATCCTTAAATTGGAGCTTCATACATAAAAACTTTTCATTCCAGTTGTAGTACTTCGAATCCAAGTATCTGAACCCATGTACAGTGGATATTCCTTATATGACTGTAGATATGATGGAGCTAATTATTTCATAGAATTGCGTAACTAAATTTTTTATTTTATTTTTATTTTAATATTATCTCCAGTGCTATATAATATCGTTGCTTTGGTATATATTTCCTAACCAATTGAAAGTAATACCAGTTAACCCAGTAACTTAAATGTCTTCTCAAACATGCAATACCATAAAATTCTCGATGTAAAACTTCTTACCTTTTACTTTAATGATGAAAAAATTCTCATACTTGACTTAGAACTATAGTAGTAACCATCAGTGTGTCCTTTGTTATACACTAACAGTTACTGAGCCTCATGTGTGAAAACAATAAACTTGCCTTTAACAACTGTAAAGATAACTGTTTTGAATTTCAAAACGAGGCTCTGACTTCCTGTTGAGGGAGGTTCTGGCTAGCAGATCCCTAGGCTCCAGCACTACTTACCTCTTTTGAGTTTCCCCTCATGCTGTTGTTCTGTCCACATACTTGAAGGCTGTATCCAATACTTGCTACTGATCAGTTGCTAAGGATCCATCTATCTTTCTCATATGGCACCCAAAGGAGTCCCTTCTACATTATACCAACAGTACTGTTCTGAAGAAGTGTCTGCGTTAGAAATCCAATTATAAAATATTTAAGGGAGATATTAAGAATCTACTGACTTGACATGTCAGGATAATTGGGGAAAAAAATGAAGTCAGGACACAGTCTTAGAAAGACCAGCCAAGTGGCAAGTGATTGCAGACTGCACCAAAGAAAAGGGAAGGCCAGTGGATAGTAGAAAGTAAGAAGGCACCTGATCTCTAAACTCCCTGGAGCTTCCAGTCTCTTGAGGGTTAGGTGCATCATCTCTGAATGAATGCAGACCCAGAAGTCTCAGAAGGGCCTCATTATCAGCTGGTGCATGCTGCCTGTTTGATGGTCCAGTGAGAGATCTCAGGGGTCCAGATTGAGACTGTTGGTCCTGCTACAGGATTGCCCTTCTCCTCAGTTTCTTTCAGTCTAGTCTAATTCAACCACTGGGGTCAGCTGCTTCTGTCCATTGGTTGGGTGTGAATATCTTCATCTGACTCTTTCAGCTACTTGCTGGGACTTTCGGGGGGCAGTTATGATAGGTCCTTTTTGTGAGCACTCCAGAGCCTCAGTAATAGTGTCAGGTCTTAGGACCTCCCCTTGAGCTGCATCCCACTTTGGGCCTGACGATGGACCTTCTTTTCCTCAGGCTTCTCTCCATTTCCATCTCTGTAATTTTTTCAGACAGGAGCAATTATGGGCCAGACTATGGGATGGAAACCTCATCCTCACTTGATGTCCTATATTCCTGCTGGAGGTGGGCTCTCTATGTTCCCTCACCCTATAGTCAGGCATTTCATCTAAGGTCCCTTCCTGGGAGTCCTGGGAGTCTCTCACCTCCCAGGTCTCTGGTACATTCTGAAGGGTCCCCACAACCTCCTATTTCCTGAGGTTGCCTGTTTCTATTCTTTCTGATGGCCCTCAGGGCTTCACTCCTTTTCCCTCACCCAATACCAGATCAAGTTGCCCTCTCCCTCCCCCACTCCCCCTGTCCACCCGCCCCAGGTCCCTCCCTCCCTTCCCACTTGTGATTGCTTTCTTCTCTCTCCTGAATGGGACTGAGGCATAAAAAATAAAAGAAAGAAAAAAAAAGAAAGAAAGAAGACACCAAAAGCTGTGATTGAATAAATGAATGACTGAATGCGTTAGTGAGTGAGTGAATGAATGAATGAATGAATGAAACGAAGAAAACCCAACTAAATGATGGTGTGAATACTTCCTTAGTATTAGTGCTATGGAATAAAAGAATGAAGCAATTTTTTAAAAAAAATGTGCCTAATTCAATCACTGTTATGCTGTAGATATACAAAGTTTATCCCTGCTTATATTTCTGTGTAAAGTTTATGCAAATCTTCAACTGAAAAGAAGTCTGCTGTTGAAAAACCTAGGCACTGTCTTCATATCATCTTTATGCCTCAAAACCTTCTACATACAATAATGGCCTGTGCTTTACAGGGAGAAAAGCTCATTTGATAGTATTTATCCTCTTGACATTAAAGGAACCGAAAGAAGTGAATTTCTACAAAGAAGGATTAAAAAAATATATAGGGCTATTAGTCAAAGAGAATGAAAAAAAAGACTTAAGTTCTTCAAGGAAAAGTGATTAAAAGCATGACAGAGAACAGTCTAAAGGGAATAAATGATTCAAACAAGGCTGGAGTGTTAAAATATACATCTAGAAGGATTTGACACCTAAATTTTAAAGGAAAGTGATGATTTTTAGAGACCTCAGGCTAAAAGTTGGTAATGAGAACTTCTCAGAAGCAAATGCCAAAGGGAAATATTAAGTCATTAATAAAAAGGAAATTTGTATTTGATTTTTATTTTGTCATACATGTTTTATTTTCTTAAAAGAAAAAATAATGAATTAAAACTACAGAAATGAAAGAAAATAATAGTTTATACCAACTAAATAGAATATTTACAAATTCCCAATCATGGGTGTATACAATTCCCTTTCAAATCCGTGGCATTGGTAGTTAACAAAATATAATGGCAAACCATACAATAATGACAGCACCACACTGCTCTCTCCTTATAGGTCCATGTCATACAGACCCAAGCAGGAAACCAGATGACAGCCATAGAGATAGTGGATATCACAGAAGCCCTTACAAATATAAAAGAGGTCATTATTTGCAGCAAACAAGTCATGAGTTGGGCATTACGACCATCCTTTGCTGCACACCACTGGGGATGATGTCTGAAATTCAAACAGAAGTGATTATTTTTATGATTTTAAAGTCAGGGTTTGTACAGGTGTGAAAGCAGACAAACAAAAAACATTGGAGAATATGAATAAGCAAGCATATAATCCTAATACTCCAAAACTGAAGGCAAGAAGATAAAAAATTCAAAGCCAAATTCTGCTATGCAGTGAGACAGACCTAGAAACAATGATAACACATCTGAAAATAACAAAAAGGGGAATTTTATAGGCATCAGGCAAAGGTGGCAGCATTGGAAAGTAGGCTTGGGGTGAAGTAGAAAATGAAACTGGACCAAAGAAAAGATCAAATACTTCCAAATCTATACACTTAGCTATGTCCTTGGTATATAACATCTGTGAACAAGAGGGAGAATGGTCTACTAAACAGAAAGGCCATCTTGGTGACTACTGAAGTGAAAATCCATTTTTTTCTTATTTCGTTGAGGTCACCCTTACAATTACAGTACTTATGGTAGAAGACTTTAGATCTTATAAACTATCCAACTTTGCACATCTGGAAAACAGATTAATTATAGCTTTTAAAATCACAAGTTGCTTTGTTATAGGGCTAAAGCCATTAATGAAACCCATTGATGAAATGATATTATACCATCTGAATTCTAGTCCTATCACTATCATGTAGTGTCCATACATTATGTTTATGAAAGTTCTGTAGTAAATAAATTGAATAATTAATTTCATTTGCAACTGAAACATTTTTTACTTATTTAACTTAATATTGGAAACATAGATGCAGATAATCTAAACTCAAACGTTTTACTTGGGATATCCACATTGTCATCTGGAGACTGTCAAAACTGTTTCAATGGCATCAAGGTTTAAACTTTAAAAAAAATTATAACCACAGAAAAAGCATTTGTACTGCATTACTCTTTTCTCTGGTAGAAGATGACACTAAGGGTAATATGGAAAGTAACCACCTTTTGGGGGCAGCCGTCACCTTACTGCTAACTCTAAGCCACACCCAATGTGACTGGCATCTATTCATTTGTGACATTTCTATCAAATCTAAAAAAAAATCAATAGAACCTGTACTTGAACTGAGTAATTCATTGAATTTATCACTTATTTTCATAGGTAATCAATACAATGTGTCTTTACTTCATTCCACATTTTTAAGTTAACAAGAAACTAACAGGCAACATAGGCATGTACAAAAAAAAATGCTCATGGGCAGTAAAACTTGTTGGATGCCCTTGCATTCTGAACTCATTTACCATGTTGACAAAACAATGCTATTTCCTTCTACATGGGCAAGGATGGAGGCTGAGAGGTGGGTCTGATTCTCTGGAAGTTACATCAACTCCTGCTCGGAGGAACAAAAGTCTTCTTCGGCAGTTTTGGTCACAGGTCTACTTGATATGAATTATTGTTTGCAGTCTCTGAATAACTGTCTGCAGTCCTCCACCTGACCTCCCTCCATGGTGTGTGTGTTTGTGTGTGTGTGTGTGTGTGTGTGTGTGTGTGTGTGCACGCATACACAGAGTACCCATCTCACCTTTAACAAGCCAGTCTACCTGTGTCCCATATCCTAATCTCATGGTATAACATAAATTCCAATAAGCTTCCTTCAGAAAAGTTTATTGTGCTTAGTTATGATTTATTCCTGAATGGAACACAAACAAATATCCTCAGCCACTTGGTACCAATGCTTTAGTGATCTTTGAAATACATGTTCAGGTCTCCTGGAGTCCCCAGGTCTCCAACAGAGAAAAGGTGCCAAGTAATTGCTCTCAACTCTCCCCTGAACACTGATCCTCTTTCTTTCTATGTCAATTTAGTTGTGCTGTGACTTATACATCTTTTAGGAGTTTCCTGACAACATGGTAGCAATTGGGGAAAGGCTTGTTTATAAGAACTATCAACTAAAAGCAACATGTCTTAAAAGACGAAAGAAAAAGGTAGACAGGAGCATGATTGCACATCTCTATGGCACAATGGATAGAAGAGTATTTGGAAACAGCACCTCAATATAAAAGAAAAGATTTTCTGATATTTATCAAAGAAAGTCACAGTCAAGCAGAACATACCCGACTTTCTCAAAAGCTATACACATGTCATCTTCAGATGAGAAACAATATAGATGTCACTGCCCTGCTTGAAATGCTGACCAACTTAGCTGTGTTCATCTCATAGGATTCAGAATGACTGTCATGCCTATCTTGCAGCCAAGATTGTAATTGCAATCAAGGTGATTTGAATATGTATATACATAGCTGTACAGTCTTGTTTACTTTTTCCTTCAAGGGACACATATACCACAAAGAGTCATAAAATATCTATTTTTTATTTGCTCTAATTCATATAGTGTTGTTATCCAAAACATGTGATAAATTTTTACACTATTCTATTCATACTTATGATTCATTTCGTTAATATGAATTCAGAATATGACTCTGCCAGGCACACTTCTAGATTTAGAAGCAGACATTGAAATAATAGAGAGGAGCTGAGATCTGATTCACAACACCCATGTGAAAAGTTAAGTTGGTTGCCCAGGCCTGTAACCTTCAGCACAAGAGAAGAAGATAGACAGATCATGGATGCTCACTGGCTAGATGGCCTAGCTACAATGGCAAGCTTCAAGTTCAGTGAGTGGCCCTGACTGAAGGAAATAAGGTGGAGAGCAATAGAGGAAGCTAGAGAAAGGCTGGGCTTCACATGCATGCTAGCTGTCTTCATCCACATACTCACATTCATATATGTTCATACAGCATTCACACACACACACACACACACACACACACACACACACACACACACACTACCTCATATGTATTGCATTAAATACACATGCACACACCAGGAATAAAATGTGCAAGAATAGAGTCCTTATCCCAGGAATTTTCTCTGGATCTGCAGTTTTGATGATTAAAATACAACTGACGACCGTGGAACTGCTCCTTGATAGAATTTTCTATGCATTTATTTCTAAAGTCATTTATTGCTCTTAAAGGATGCAGTCAACTCTACGGAATAGATTCATGGTCTGGTAAAGAAAGAAATCAAGGGACATAAAATGAAACCATCCCAGTACACATCCTATTCCTTCTGTTTTCTGGCTATGTGATTGCAACATGTTCCAGTTTAATGGGTACTCTCTAAGCATGAGCATCTTAGCATTTAAATTGTCATAACAATCCTCTATTCAGAGAGTCATGTGAAGACCACTTGATATGCCTTGTAAAATAGAAAACAGCATACTTTCTGGTGTACAAATATCACTCATAGATGCTATTTTAATCAATAAAATAGATTGTCATAAAAATACTCTATTAGATGCCAATCATGTGATGTGATAACTCATTTCTTATTTTGAAATAATTAAGAATAGAAATCTTGCAAAAAATCTTTGAGCATCTTATGACAGCATTCACTTTGATTCCTCATATTCTAATGTAAGTAATATTTCCCAATATAATTTTCTGAAATGTTTGCAAATAAGTTGCATATGCTGATGCTTTACTCCCACATTCTTTGATATGAAGACTGAAGAACACAAACATCCTCTTATACACTAATATAAGAATTATGAAAACCCAAAACACAACGCTACAACACTTTGCATTACTTATAAGCCTTCCTAATATTTAATCAATTATTTGATCAAATATCACTGTCTTTTGTAGTGAGTGTAAATAAAACCTATAGCCCACTTTTCAGTCTAAGATCATACACTTCATTCACTAGTCATATTTATCTATTTTTCATTAATCTGGACATTTGTATCCTCCATTCTTTATCATTTAACCTTGATACTTGAGGTGTATAGACAAATGGCTTGGTAGTGTTCAACTTTTCTTTGTCCACTATTTTCTCATAAGGATATCCAGCTTACATTCTTCTGGCAAAGGTAATGCGAGTGATAGTGTATCCTTCTCATTACATCGTATGAGGATGAAGAAGAAATCGATGGTTAACTTAAGATGATAGAGGTAGTCGGCCAAGCATGACTACTGAATTGCTACTCATGGTCATTTTTTAAATAATAAGCATCCTGTGATAAGATCCATTGAAACTAAGCAAGCAAGCTTGCTGTTGCTATGTTGGGCTCCTGTTCACTAGTTTTACTAAGGAGTTCTTATGCAAAACACACATTGCATTGTTTTAACTGATTCCTGGCAATTTCTGGTTTATTGTCTTGTCTACATGCTTTTCTGGAGGTGGGGTGTTAGACAGAGAAGTTCAGTAGGACTGAGCAAGTCAAAAGATAAGAAGTACAAAATAAGGTTGATAGTAAGACTGTGTTATAACCAGAGATTTTTTGCTATATGAGTATATTATCAGGTCTTACCAGATAAATAACATTGATATGATACACATGTTAATTTACTCCTCTGGACTAATTAATTTACTCTGCTTCATTCTACTATGCATGTGCACAATCATGATATACTTTAGGTGTATACAATAAACTTTATTTTTTAAAAAACTATTGCAAAATCATAGTAATATCCTTCAATAGTTTTTAGATATAGTCGTATCATAGTACTCATTAGCAACTATAAGTACATTTATAATTAACTGACTTATTCCACAGTTAATATAAAATGTGTTTAATATATGTGTAACATATAGATGCAATATTAAACATCATCATATATATAAAATATGAAGTACATTGAATCTCAACAAAGCTCATATTTTTCTAATCATAAAAAAGAGTCCTTTACCCACCAAGAACAATATTAGTGAAATACTATTACTGAGTATACAAGAGAAATGAAAAAGATGTATTTCTTCACTAACATGTCTTGAGGCACTGTTTCCTGTTTTTCTAAATTTGCTTTGCTTCTAAGAAATGTATGGATCTATTTTTACAGTGAAACTTTCAAAAAAGTAAAGAATTATTTCATATTTTTGTAAACAAATTCATTACTAGCATAGTAACACAAAATTCATAAAAGTGAGTTTTCATCTTCGAAAAATATGTAGAGATTTTTTAAAGTGCTATTTCATATGCTTGGAAGTTTTCAAAATCATAATTATTTTTTTATTTCTCAACTCCTCTATATTTTTTCCTTTTATGATACTGTCCTAATTCCCAACACAAACTTCCTGAACAGTACAATTGAGAGCTCAGTGAAGAATAAGAATATTTGAAATTTTATTATTTTCTGATACTGAGAAATTTATTTACTTGTTTGTTGTAGAAAAGTATTTTATTCTGATGCACTGAGTGGAAAATTATTGAGATATCTGAATTACATATTAATTATTGATAAGTTAAAATTTTAGCTTTCAAATGTTCACACTAAAACAAACTAATTAGTCTCCATAGATGCATTTTCCTGATTATTTAGAGAAGAAATTATTTGGATAATAAAAATAGAAAAACACAAGTAACCCAGCAGCCAGGAGACCTAGTGTCTAGACTCAGCTCTATACTAACCAGTACTGTGATCCTGGGTCCATTTCACAACCATTTTTCTTATGATTATTTATCTGAAATAAGAGAAAGGGAGCAAACATGATTTCTCAAAGTTTCTTTACATAAATTCCTATTACATTAACCTTTTCTTGCTCCATATGTAATATTCTGATTTTAGTCCTAATTTATTTGGGCTTATGGTCCTTGAAGGATAAGAGTCAGTCATAGCAGGAAGGCGTAGCAACTAAAAGAAGACATGGTGACAGGATTAGAGTGTTGAGAACTCATATCTCAACCACAACATGAAGTAGATAAAGCAAACTCCAAGGACGGTGAGGAAATATGATTTCAAAGCCGCCCTCATAAAACATTTCCTTCAGCATGACTGCATCACCCAAGCATCCTCAAATAGTACCACCATCTGGGAATCAAGTGCTCCAGCCTCTGGTGTACATTTATTCCAACCATCATAACATATGTGTATTTTCTTATAGTTAGTAAATATTTGTATTAGTCAACTGCTTTTTCCTATATTTTCTTCCTAAACCACTAAACCTGCATTATTATAACAATTCTATAATTATAAAATTATTATATTTATGCATATATCAATTCTACATAGAATTTCATATAGAATTATATGATTGTAGAAGTAGTTTATGAAAATGTGCTTTCATAGAGTATTGTATAAGCATCTCAGTTTACTTGACAATTTTCATGATATCAACAAGATAAATTCTGTCAAAGATTTTGTTCTTCGGTTAGTTTAATATTGTTCACGTCAGAGAAATTCATGAAGACATTTAGTACCCATAACTGAGGAAAAGTAAACCTTGCTCTAACCAGCCCATGTCATCTCATGTTCCTTTTAGAATGTGTTACTTTCTGCTTCTTTGCTAAGCACTTCAAGCAAAGTGTCAAGGAAGGCATTCTGGGTCCTGGTAATTTTGTTTCTAATTTTTAGAGGTTTACTTGATAGAAAAATAGTGATAGATAGCTGTCAATCAGAAATTCAACCTTTTTTATAAATAAATAAATAAATAAATAAATAAATAAATAGATAGATAACATATGAGAAGTCTGAAATCACAAACACAAACACACAAATCATGTACTCAGTACCCAGATTAGTAAAGTGAATGGTGGAGATACTCAAAACTGAGTTTTATCAAACATAACATGCATCTAATTCAGAGTCAGACATCTGTTCTCATGTAGATAGACCTCATAGCAGTTATTTTACTCAAATGTTAGAGTCTTTTCTATTTAGAGAAACTATCCCTCTAGTTTTCAGTCATTCCTGTTAAAGAAGTCATCCTGACTGAGGACCATTCTTTTCTGCATGCTGCTTTCCATGAGTGGCTGATGAGTCACTAGAAGTGTCCAGAAAATCCTCATCACTTATCTGTTGGCAGAATCTTTTCATGCATTGCTAAAACCATACATGGATTAGTGCCTTGAGGCATGATAAATGCACTCTGTAAAGCCATTTCATTGACATGATGTAGTTTTCATCTAGGTGCAACTATTTGTAATCCATCCAGGTTTTTCTTTATTAAGTCCTCCTCAAGATGTTTTCAGTCTCCTATAGGAAACCTTTAAGAGTGTCTCCAACCTCTCTATCTTAACTCTATATGTATTTTAAAAAGAGCACAAATACACAGACACCTGTCAAGGCCAAGGATCCTAAGACCTAATGATAGGTAGATGTATGGATAAAACAACCCTATTTATTTTGTCTGATTTGCCCTCTGTCCTAAGCTCTTTGTTGCCTCCTAAATAAGCAAATTCTGTCTAGTAATCACAAACTAAATCCTATGGATTCTTTTTGTCGACTTTGATATTGCTACTTTCTGAAAGTTATAGGTCATAGGCCTTTCTTATCATGCTGAATATTAACATCATTGAACATCAGGTTTTAAATTTTCTCCCATTTTTTTTCCTCCAGGTTTCTGCACTTAATACCTCACTGTCACTAATCAGAATTCCAAGACATATGTCTAATATCTAATGCAATATGATCTAATCTCACATAGTTTTATCTAATATCAGATAAAAATGTTATCCCTGTTTTACATGCAAAAGTAGTTCTGGTGAAGGAAAGTATTAAGTACACAAATATCACAGCGTGGTGATGGATTCTAATTGGCCCGATTCAGATATCTATGCCTTTTCTAGTAAAGAAAATGTTATCATGAACATATTAACCTTTTTATGCTTTAAACCTATCTGTAGTACCTAATACATAATTAACTAAAATAGACAAGGTAACAAGACTTCACTTCTTAGTTTGTATTTCATTAGGTTCATTACTACACACAAATAATATAGACAAATAATTGTGTGCCTGTATGTGGATAAAAATCAAACACTAAATTTTTAGGATGTCTTAAAAAGTATCATTGATTTAACTTGTGTAATAGTTGCAATAGGTTTGACTGAGCCTAGCTGAATTTACCACATGTCAACTGAATTAATGCACTACACAAGAAGCTATGTACTCTGAGAAGGCTCTGGGAATCCCCTTTTGATTTGGGGATTGCCATTTACCCATGCCTAGAAGGAAAAAATGATGGCAGAGGTGGTTTGGGGTAGACAATGACCCCATTAATCATGATGATGTAGCTATGGATTGCTCCTCGCAGTCACTCATTACAGGGTGCATCAAATAATAAACACTGACAGCTAGCTAGTAGAGAGTGAAGACTGACAGATGGTCGATAAATTCAGGACTGGCATATTTTTGTAAATTGATTGTAGGTTTGAAGGCTTGCAGCGCTTTTTGCCACAACTTTAAATCACCAAAGTTGTCTTCCAGATTAAGCAATTATAATTTAAATATGCAAAGTCCTAATCATTTGAGAATGGAATATTTATCACTCTCTTATGCTACTGAAATTTCCCAATTATTTTTAATAGAAAAAAATCAATTTTAGAGCTTATGCAAAAACTTACAATGACTAAATTGCAAATACTTTTCTTTCATATCATAGTGGGTATACACCCATATATACACATATACATATATATAAATATACATATATATATACAAAATATAAAAATACATAGATATAAAAGCATCCATGAAATATTATTTCATCCAATCATCCAATATAAATAATATTTAAATATAAAAGGAATTTAAATGCATATTTGAAAAATGTGACAGTGATGCAGTCCATTTCAAAAGTCTGTATTTTTTTTTTTGCCATGTAAGATGCAGTCACCATTGTTGATGCAATTCCCTGGCTTATATCTTAAACTATATATATTTAGGTGTGAAGAGGTTTGTAAAGACCATGCGAGGTCTGAAGCTCTGAGGACTCCAAACAATTAGGCAACAATCCTAGCTGCTGTGTCTATGGTTTTCAGGCAGTCTACACCAGTTGCTCTTCTTCCATAGTTCTTCCTTTACAACACACAAAACAAATTATAAAAAAAACATCTGTTGAAGAGAACTGGATCATTTAGCTCCTTTTAGCAGTGACAAGCTTATGCTAAACTTCAGTCTTGTAAGTAAATTCTCAGAGTAAACTCCTTTTTCATGCATATACTTATATGTGTATATTCCCTTCTATGCCCTACTATCTGCCTCCCATGGATGCAATTGTGTCCTCTAAAGCAGTATGTTCACATCCTAAGTTGTATGACCTATAAATTTGTATTTATTTGGTGAATAGCTGCTTTGTAGATGTAATCAAGTTTACGATGAGGTCACGTTGAATTCAGACTTTTCTAATTCAATGTAGTTGGAGTGATTATATAGAGAGACAATACAAAATAATAGGCACACAAGGAGAGGACATACATGATGCCATAACAGACACATGGCTGGAAGCAGCCAGGAAGTAAGGAGAATAAGTATGTCAATAAAGCATTATAAAAAAAATAGAAGAAGAATTCTCTCCCCTAGGCTTTAGAGAACATAGTACTGCCAAAAACTTGATTTCAGACTTCTCACCTACAGAACTGTAAGACAATAAATTTCTGTTGTTTTAAGATACCCAGTTTGTTATACTTTATAACAACAGCCTTAAGAGATGGACATACTGTTCTTCCTGCTGTGTGCTAGGACATTGGTTTGAGCTTTCTCTCATTTCTGTTTCACTCAGGTTAAAATGAAGTTCTAACAGGAGTTTATGGGCTGGGAGAGAATGAAGAGTGGTATTACTTCTGCCCAGTGTGCTCCAGGGGCATTGCTTTGACTTGTTCCTTTCTCAGGGAGCATAGCTCCTACCCAGTTACCAGATTTTGAAAACCACCTTGTCTCTTTTGTCCCTTGGTCTTGTGAGTGGTAGTTACTCTCAATTATTTTCATCTGTGTATCAGCTGATGCATGCCAAATTATTGTGAAACCATGAAGTGAGGCACTCTTCTAAAAGAACTCACATTTAATCTGGACCCGAGAGATCTCTCAAACACCGAACCACCAAATAGGCAGCACACACCAGCTGATAGGAGGACCCCAACACACATAGAGTAGAGAACCGACAGCTCTGTGCTCATTCAGAGATGATGCACCTAACCCTCAAGAGACTGGAGGCCCTAGGGAGTTGAGAGGTTTGGTGGGGTGGGAGGTGGGCACATCCACGTGGAGACAGGGGGATAGGGAGGAAGTATGGAATGTGGAACTATTGGAGCATGGATGGGGGATGAAATATGGAATGAAGAAAATTAATTAAAATTTAAAAATCAAAAATAGATTTAAAAATCATAAAAAAGAACTCACATTTAAATGCAGTTACATTAAAATGATTTAGTTCATAAAAATTGTGTGATAGCATGGAACTTGATTGGCTCAAATATCATCAGACTAGAATCACTAAAAACAATGGTCAGCAAGACATATATTAGCCCTGGTCATAAAGAAAACTCAGAAGGCAGCACTGAAGTAGTAATGCAAGATGCTATGTCCAAGGGATCTAGGAAGGAAGGAAGGAAGGAAGGAAGAAAGGAAGGAAGGAAGGAAGGAAGGAAGGAAGGAAGGAAGGAAGGAAGGAAGGGAGGGAGACAGGAGCATCCATAGGAGCCTGGAAGCTAAATACCCCAGGAAGTATCTACAATCTAGCTCTGATTATCACTTTCAAAGAAGCCTTGCTTTGAAGTAGGCTTAACCCACCATATTACAGACACACAAAGTCATTGAAGGAGCAGCAGAGAATAAATTTTTCATTTCGTAATGAGAAAATCAGTATGTGTAACCTACCTTTGCCTTTTTGTTTCTTGAGTCATAATCCTCTCTCTCTCTCTCTCTCTCTCTCTCTATATATATATATATATATATATATATATATANTTTCTCAAAAAAAAAAAAAAAAAATAGCAATGGACCATATGATACAGAAAAAAAGAGCATTTAATAATTTTAATTTCCCCATTATTAAAACTGAACAAGAAGATATATCTCATTTTCATCACAGGAAATGATGATCAAACAAAACAATGCATTTTAAAGTCCCTTGAAAAGTGTCATCACATACTGTTGAAATATTTTTCAAAACTCAATCATATAATGTATACACAACATTAACAGGTCTCAGGGAAGCATCCTTTATAGGCATATGTAAATATTGTCTTTAAAATTTCAGAAGCATAAAATTTAATTTGCCTTATTGAACTATTTTTGAAACTATTGGCATATTGGCATATAACATATGAAATATATCAACTTAATGCTACCTGAATATTTTTGTAAGATGTGACTCCAAGATCTTTTCAGTATACTGAAAATTTAGGGTAATATTCCTGACACATTTTACTTAAAATTTTACTTAAAAAATATTTTCCTAGGAAGAATATGGTAGTAGAAACATCCCTAAAGACAAGCAACCTCTAAAAACTATGGTACAAACTCTTTCCAAGGTTAGAGGACAAAAGACGACAGTAATGAAAGATGGCAATTTTTTTCCTTGCCATACTATTACATATGACTATAAAATATGGAATGCAAAAAGAAACTAGACAACTTTGGAGTGTAGCCCTCTGATGGATTGGGGAGTCTGTAAGGGACACAACCTCCTAAATTGACAACTGCACAAAATGGTGGTATTGTATGTACAGACCAAAAAAAAAAAAGGAAAAAGAAAAAAGAAAAGTCAAGGAATTAAAGTTACTGAAACTACTTGACTTCCCATGAATTCTGAAAGTAACTGAGAGGTGAGAACTAGGCTGCCCCCTCCAAGGCATGGCAGTAAAGGTTATGAAAGGCTGATGTCTCAGATAAAAATCTAAGCAGCATAAAGGTTCTACTTAGTTGTGACCTATAAGATTCACAAAATCAAGGTAAGCTCAAAAGGCGGATTATTGCAGGAGGTAATGCAGGTATCATCAGGGTTCTCAGTGCTGTAAGAAATGATGTCCATATGAACAGTTAGTCAGGAGAGCAACACACTTGTTCAAAGTTGAGTATGGAATCCAAAGAGTCACATTGCGTCTCAGACTTAGAACAAAACAATGTCCCCTTCCACTTTACATGAGATCTCAGAAATTAGCACATACAAGAGAGAGTCTCTGAGACAAAATTAAGCTTTATAAAGCCTTCCCATTTATCTCAAGAGATAGTAGCTCAGACTAGAAGAGTGAAAATGCACTTTCAGGTCATCTATAATCCCGGGAGTAGAGGTTATAAGAAAGTTCAAATCAGTTACACAGAAATGTTTGCACTTCTGAGCATAGTGTATGAATTTCTAGTCTTACCACATTCTCATACCTGTTTCGCATGCATATCTTAAAAGAAATATCACATTTCAGGACCACGAAGAATTTAACCATTGAACAGGAACAAACATAATTTGCATAAATTTCCATCTTACTCTCGAACAACAGATTCTGAAATTAATTTATATGTGTAACATGGAACATTTTATGTGACAAGCACTGTGAGCCCCAAGGCAAGCTTCCTTAGACAAAAACACCTTCCTCTTTCAGATAGGATGTGAACTGTGAAACCAAAGGCAGGAAAAGTATAGCCAGAATTATTTATTTTCCAGCTTACTGGTTTTTGAGTACAGTGAGTCATTTATAAGTTCTTTTAAGCAAAATTTTTGGACAGAAATTCCAAGCCAGCCTTGAGAAGTACACGTTAGGACTGCAGACATGAATGGTGAATAATTTAGGAATGTCATTTAACTTTTTTTTTGCTCCATTCCAGATTTATTTTTAGGACCTATATGAATATTAGGAAGGTTTGAAACACTTAATACATTTTTGACAATGTAAATCATCTACGGCAAAGCAAAGGGAGAATGAAAATGTCAAGTTGTTATCAAATGTAGTAGCTTTGACACTGAGATACTTTAGACTATGCGTACTTTTCTTCAGAGGCCACTTGAAGAGAGCAGAAGCCCATTTTGAAAGAAATCTGAGTTTAAATTTTTAGCCAGTATACACAATATGAGGATGTATGGTCCTCTCCACGTATCAAGTTCTTCTTGTGTAATTTACTGTGTCTTGTTATTGCTACATGTGTATACACACATATATGTGCACATGTATGTAACCTTCTTAGTCCATTTAGCCTTCCACATGTGTACACATGTCCAGGGCTGACCACTGGGTATTGGATAACCTGTGCTGGAGCTCATCCCTCTGGAGCTCAGAGAAAACTGATTTTTTTTTCCCCCTCTCTCATAAGCCGTTGGCCATTGTAGCTATTTTCACAAAACCTATCAGTTTACTCAACTAAAAGCAAGACAGGAAATATTGCTACACCAGCAACTGTCTGTCTCCCCACATGTTTTCCCAAGGTCCAAGTGTAATTACTGTGTTTTCAGAAGTGCACTGGTATGAAAGTGTTAGATGTGACAGGCAAAAATATCTCTACAGAGAAACCCAATATTTTAGTTCTAAAATAGTGTGTGCATTTTCATTTCCTACAGCAAATGTTACAGCATGGCTTTCTACCCAGCCAGCATGACTACCCACAACCTCCTTGTAATAAATATATAATGAATGTCATTTGATCCATCTATTTCCCCCTGAGAGCTTCTGATGCATTTTGCACATGCTGTTAGGGGCAGTATCTCTGAAGTCTGTGACATAATTGTTTCCTTTATTTTTACTTGAAAAGAAACATATTAAATAAAACCAAAGTTTAGCTATTGGTATTAAATTCTGGTAGATTTTTGTTATGATGAATGAGGGGTGGCTATAGTTTCAATCAGAGTTTATTTTAAAATCCATTAATATTTGTTTCTGCAGTGTGTAAAATTCCCAAGGAAGAAGAGCTTGAATTTCAGCCACAAGTAAAAACTTACAGAATGGTTGCCAGCCATGAACATGTTTTCAAAGTACAAGTGGATATTTCATGGAGAGCATGTGGTCAAATTGGGTAGAAACTCTTGACCAAAAAAAGAAAAAGAAAAACAAAAACAAAAACAAAACAAAAAACAACAAAAAACAAACAAACAATGGCTGTCCAGTAATGGTGGCATGTGATTATTATCAGCACAGTACTGGGAAATTGAGGGGAAAGGATGAGGACTTTAGGATCAGTCTTGGCTCTGTAGGATGTTCAAGACCAGCCTGGGTTCCTAAGACTGTCTCAAAGAACAAAAGCAAACACATAAACAAATAGGCTTACTCTACTCCATTTTCTTGTCTTTGTAGCTACCCCTGCCTTTCTTCTTGAACCCATGATGCTTGACAAGTAAACAAATAGATTACAACTAAATTTTCCATAGCTTTGGGATAAGCTTTACCCTAGCTGGGTAATTTAAATATTTTAATTTTTTTCTGAAATTCATGTATGGTAAGTCACATTCACACTCTGAAATTTATAGTCTCTGAGTGGCAGTAATTCCTGCTTCTGCCACTGACTTACAGCTTAATTTTTTTTTTTAAATATCATGAAATTTAACACTGCTGCTTCTGGCATAAAGTTAATCCTCTCAGTTATTTTCTCTTCCAGGCTTCCTGTTGCAGACCTTCACTGATTAAAGAATTGGGATGTCTGCACTTTCTCACACCTAGGTACAGCAAACTGACTACCAAAGAAACCTACTAGTAGAGCATGCCAACTGTAAGGACTGAGAATGTACTTGTTGACTCTCTGGAATGACATGCTCCACTATGTAACAGTAGGAACATAGATAGCAAGCTATTCCTATATTTTATTCACTATATGTTGTTTAATCCAAAGAATTATTTTCTGCCCAGGAATGTCCAGCTCCAATAGAGTATTTAGAGTTTCTGAAGCCTATGAAATCTTCAGCAGCTTTTAGGATTGAAAGAATAAAAAAATTAAGTAAAATGAAATAATAAAACAAAAAGGAAGAAAGAAAAGAAAAGAATAAACAGAAAAGATCAAAGAGGAAAAGTTGATATTGGCTTTCATAGTCATAGGTAACTTTCTTAATTTCTGGTATTTCTTGTTATTTCCTATGGATACCTATCCATATTTCAAAGCTATTTCTTTTCAATTCTGAATTTGATAGGATTATTTTTTTAGCTGCATAAAAGTTTACAAAATATAATTCCTGGTAAACCTGTTTTGCTTTGTGTTATTGTCACAACTATTGGAATACAGTTGAGAGAGACTGGCCACAATCAGATTCTCCTCTTGTAATAAATTTAAGCTAATTCCCTGAGGAAATTCATGTTTATTATTCTGATTCATTTTCAGCCAGGTGTGATGGGTATTTTAACTGACTTACGTAATAGAATTTTGGGATTTGGTCTTGGAAAGTTTTAGGAAAGCATCAAGAATGGAAACCTTTTTACAGCTCTGTTATATTTCAGTAACTATTGGAAAACAAAGGTCTAAAGGAACTGTTCTCCAGTTTGAATGGGCACCACATCTATATTTTGTGATTACTGAAGCATCACATTTTGTACTGAATTCTTCCCTTTTCATACTCAGTGGGATTTGAGTGTCGTGTAACTATTTGCCTTTCTGACAAATCCCTAGAGGATTCTGATGAACCTGTGGGCATCTCACTCTAGAAATCACTGTGCTAAAGAATCCCTTTATTCTGTGAAAACACAATCAGAAACCATGAAATAAGTACATCGTGCCTATCCAATGAGATAGATTGGCTTTCCTATCTCATTGTACACATCAATGCTATAAAAAAAAGTTTGTAATGATTTTTGACTAAGTCTAATATCGTTCAGACGTATGTCGGAACCTAAGAATTTAGACACTGTGTGAATCGTTCTCTCTACAGACCGTTCTATAGTCGTAATCTAGTAACATGGTATGTGACATAAAGGAGGTCGTGTGTTATCGATCGTCAGGTCGATTGAGTTATTTTTGTTATAATTGCGTGTTACATTACCAGACAATCACATTGCTATTAGCATCAGCCTTTGAAAGGTATTCCCATGTTGGAAGCTAGCCAGACTCCTTCAGACAGTCTCAACTTACAACACAATGTAATTTGGCGAGGGCCATATGGCAATAAATATGGTTATGAAATACTGCACAAGTCTTTGCTCATTCTCCTTTATTACAGAAAGAAGTGAACATCTAGAGAGTGACTTAAGAAGAATATGTAATATATAAGAAGAAAATTATATGTATATGTATATATACATGTGTTTATGTATATAATGTATTAGCATAATCTTTGACCTTATAGAACAGAAAAATAAACATGCTTTCTGAAATAGAATAAACAAGTATTTCTTCACTCGAGTCACTTTTAATACACAAATACACGCCTCTGTTCAGGAAGACATAATAAGCAGAAGAAAGAAACGAAAGGGATTTCTCATATGGTACAACTGCTCACATTTTCTCCCATGAAAGCAACTGCTTACACTATTTTTTTTTTAACTTTGTGAAATAAGACAACTAATGCTGACTACATTAAAGAATCATTTAGGTATTGTAGAATCTGCAGTGAGGGATATTCCTATTTTATTTCTCCTGTTGAATACCTCAGCTGTAAGGGAATAGTGGACTTCTCATACTAAGAACTTGCTTCTTCCCTTCTGTATTTCAGCATCAACCTTCCAGTACAACCACCTGCTCAGACAATCAACGCCACTTTCTATGGCTTCACAGTAAATGAAACTCACTCTGCTAAGCCAAGGGTACTGTCAATCTACAATCTCAATATGAAAGCTTGAATTGCACATTTTATGATCATCCAACTGTTCTTAGAAGAGAGCCATTTTCTCACCTTTATAATACTAGAGCATAGTGTTGTCTTTTCACCAATAGTAGAAACCTATCACTTTGTATATTAAATACAGCATTACTGACAAAGCAGGAAAAAAAAAGGTCACTGTTTCTACTGAAAGGAATTTCAAAGTTATCTCTTTCAGAAAAAAAAAATCCAGAAAATAATGAAATGTGTTTTTCTTTAAGTGTCTTGAAAAAAGTATATCTAAGGAACACAAAACTAACAATTATATATCCCATGTCACTTCCTTAAGGTTACTTCTTCCAAATATTTTTCTTTATTACGCCACAGATTTTACTTTATAGCAGATGTTGCATTCTTCTGCTGAATGGATAATAGAGAACCTTTTCCTCCATTTTGTCAACAGTGAAAAGCCCCTAAGACTTTTCTTCATAATCTACCACTACTTATGCTTACCATTTATCAATACGAGGGTTCTCAGTTCCTCAAAAAATGGAATATTCTTATTTACCCAAAGGCAGCATTAAGTCATATGGGGTGTTTAAATTTGCATTTTCTCTTTGGCTAAGTTATTTTTTTAAATGCTCATCCTACCCAAATAATGGGGCCTAAATAGAAGCTAGAATGTTTACCAAATAGTCCAAAGTGTGGTTAGTACTAAATTTTCCACCATCTTAAAAACAAAAATGGATATGCTCTGACCCCATTAATCAAAGGTTCTCAGTGAACTTTTCCTGAAGCAGTGTTTCCATCCGTTCTGTAACTCAGACACTGTTTCTTTCTTATTATAACAGTGACTGTGGAATGGTTCGCTTTAATTCTAAATGAAGGCACTGGAGAGCAGGTTTGTCAATACTGCATAGAATAATAATTGAAATGGGCTGTTTTCTGTTACAGTGTAATTCTGATATAATGAAATGAAAACCCAATGTAGATTTAGAAGTCATAGATTTTGAAATCCACTCCTTATTAGTAAAGAAGGTTTTTATTTATTTGATCTTTAGTCCTGAGTATAAAATAAGAAAGGTAAGGATAAAATTCCCTTTTATACTGCTAAAGCCTTCAAAAAGGATAACATATTTTAAATGTGTTTTAAGTAGAAAGACTCTGTATACATTTTTTTCCTCCCTTCTCCTACCCAACTTTAATTTTGTGGTCATAGACACCCTATATAGGCAACCTACAGATTGCTTTAAAGATTCTGTGATAGCCTGATCTAATTGCCTACCACACATTTCCATCTTTGTATTCTGGATTTTCCCACTAAACCAATCCAAGCAGAATCCACTCCCTTTGGCTCTAATCTACGCCAGGTCTTTTACATTCTTCTTTGGGGTATGGGAGGCAGCATCACTTACGATTGGGCATTGTCGTTTCCCTGTCAGAACTATCTAACTAGTTCCTAAAGTTGCTAATTCTTTCATGAATATTCCAATGTTACATAATTTGTCTCATGCACTACTGATGTTACTTCCTGAGATTCAAGCCTTCTCTTCTCAACCAAAGAAAAGGGTTTGAATTAGTTTTCTGTGGCCTTGGCAAAGTATCTGAAAGAAGCAACTTGAAAAAGGAAGAGCTTATTTGGGCTCTCAGATTCAGAGCATCACCAATCCATTGCAGGGGAGATACAGAGAAAGGAGCAGCTCTGTTCTGCTCTTGTCATACTGGGAAGTACATTTGTCAACTCTTCCTCACAAGATGGCCGACCAGGAAACAGAGAGCACACCCGGAACCTTCATAGGCTCTTCCCTTGTGGCTTACTTTCACCAGCAATATTAAGTGATACATTTTTAAGTGCAATAAAATTTTGTCTAAATGTGTATTTCAAAGTAAAATAGGTATAGGATGCTTCTCATAGTCTTCAAAATTTCAGTTTTTTTTCCTTCCTTTGCTATTATAAAGGATGGAAAGCTATTTTTGTTTATTAGTTAGGGGAAAAGCATGAGTTTTTATATGAAAGTTTTATCAAAGTAATTTTGTTTCATAAAATGACATTAAGAGTTAGAGGAAGGACTGAAGGAGCTGAAGTGTATTACAGCCCCATAAGAAGAACAACAGTGTCAACTAACCTGGTCCCCTCAGAGCTCCCAGAGTCTAAGCCAAAAACTAAGAAGTATACCCCAGAACGTGTGTAGCAGAGGCCTACCTTGAATAGTCTCAGTGGGAGAGGATACATTTAATCTTTTGGAAACTTGATGCCCCAGGGCAGAGAGTGCTGGTGAGGGTAAGGTGAGGGTTGGGTGGTCGGGTGGGGAAGCACCTTCTCAGAGGTGGGGGTATGGGATCTGGAGTGAAGAACTAGAGGGGAGGAAGGAAGGAATGGAGGCAACTTTTGGAATCTAAACAAATAACATAATTTAATAAAAAATTTTTTTCAAAAAGAAAAATATTAAGAGAAAGGAATCCAAACAGTATGGAAAAGTCTTCAATGCACACAAATGTCACAGCTAGACAGGAGCAAGGGAGTAAGGCTTAATTAAAATCTCTACCAATTACACTGTAGTAATCTTAAGGAACTAAAGTACACATTTACTTGTTGCTTTCTGACAATAGTCCTCTGGTTCTTCCTCTTCCTTCATCTGGCGACCATGCTCTCCTCTCTCTAACCTTCTGGGATCCTCTGGCCCTTTTCAGGAAACATGACTGTGCTGATACTGTGAATCACATAACTAAGTTTGTTCTCTAATGACTCCTTGGAAATGAGGACAAGGGTAAGGGTGCTTGCTATGACAACTAGAGTACGATACTGAAAACCCACATGCAAGCTGTGTAATACTTGCATGAATGAACACACACACACAGAGACAGACAGAGAGACAGAGAGAGAAGGAAGGAGGGGGATGGATAGAAAGAAGGAAGAAAAGGAAAGAAAAGGGCAGAAAAGACAAGAAAAAGAAGAAAAGGAAAAAAATAGGTTCTTTCTTTGGAAAATGTCTTTCATCCTTCAGGAAGAAAAGGCATGGAGAGCAATAAGGACATTAATTTCCAATCATTACATGTTCAAGGCTCTGCTTTCAGATATAATGCTAAACCATTTTAAAAATAAAATGATAACAGAGAATATGCTGAAGCCCTTACAATGGTATCTTTTAAGGGAAGTGCAGTGAATGGGGTTTAGGTAAAACTCCTTCCAAATATCCCCCAGCACCCTGTCTTTTGAACTATTATATTCTGTGCTGAAACTTCTCCACTTATTAAAAGAGCCTCCTAACCTATTTTCTAGTTAATAATGAAATCCTCCTGAGGTGTTCTTTTAACACTTTCCATGTCACGATATGGAGAGAAGAGGGAGTCTAACTGAAAAATACTCAGATCTGAACATCTGAGCCACAACTATAATCATTTGAGCAAGCCCTGGAAGGCAAGGGAAACAAATCTGACACCAAGAGTAAAATCAGAGCACATGCAATTAAATATGGAATTATTCTATTAACAATTTGTACAACAGCATTTCATTAATTAACAATAAAATAGTAAAATTATTCTTAGATTACATCTCAGCAATAGACAACATTAATCCCTTTTATGTCAGGGCATTTTATATGTAAATACATGTATTATTTTCAATAAATCCACATGTAAAGTTCACATTGAGTAAGATTTTAAGTCTCTGTACTAGTATTGGTAATTAAGCCCTGAAGTTTCTATGCTATACAGAAATCATAAAAGTTAATATTCTAGGGGAATGCCAGGGCCAGGAAGTGGAGTGGGTGGGTTGGGGAGCAGGGTGGGAGGAGGGTATAGGGGACTGTGGGGATAGCATTTGAAATGTAAATGAAGAAAATATCTAATAAAAAATGAGTTAATGTTCTAAAGTTAATCCTGCATTGGTATCATTGGTATTATCTTTCAGGAGGAGATGGGAATGGGAGGCATACAGAGAGAGTGAGAAGGGAGAGAGCCTAATTAGAAAATCTCTTTAGAAGAAAACAGCTTTTTGAACATTAAAATTAAATAATTTTGTAGAGTGAGAAACAAAAGTGTCAACTAAAATTAATAGATGCTCTGGTTAAATGACACGGGTATCATAACCCCTAAGCACACACATATTCTTTGGGCTGGAATAAAGAACATAACATTACACAGGTGTCTAAATCACTTGTAAAAGTAATAATGTACACATATTAATGAATCTCAGGAAAACATGCCCTACTCATTGAAAGAGCATTTCTAGTCTGAGATCTACTTTTGCTTCCTGTCGTTTTCTTAAGAAAGAAAAATCTGAGATTTAATCTTAAATGTTTTTGTTAAAATTCATACAGCTCCTTTGAATAATGGTAAATGTGTGTGATTCTTAATTTTGCTGACAAATTAGAATGCTCACCATATTAGAATCCCCATTAATTACTGATGCACACATACATCTTTCACTACACCTTCCTGTGTTTTCATCTCTATTTACTACATCTAAAGTAGTCAAGATAACACTACCCTCTCACTTCTGGCGTTTGTTTCTTTCAGTTTCTCTGTCACTTCTTTTCTCTTATTTTGTTTGATTTATTTGCTTATCTGTCATCCACCTCCCAGAAATGTATAAACAACAAATGCAGAATCATGGCATTTACTGAGTCTTATTCAACGGTACCCTACTGTGTTCCTGACACTATAGCATCACACTGGATGATTTAAATCTCCTTTCAGAAATTCATTCATAGGTAGATAGATAGATAGATAGATAGATAGATAGATAGATAGATAGATAGATAGATTACAATGGACATGAGAATTTTCTGTAAGAAATCAAATACCTTTTAAGAATTCTTAGTGTGCATTGCATGTATAAGCCAAGTCCTAGAGTTCTTTTTTATCTTGAGTATTTTTCTTTACAAAGATTTTTTTAGGAAGCCCAAAACAAAATGCCTAGACTAGGCAGGCTTTAATAACAGCTGCAGCCGTCTAGAAGTAGCTCCAGGCTGACCACTGTTGGACGAGCAGGTGCATTGCCATGCTGGGAAGGCTGCTTCTGGAACATCCCCTATAATCAGTACAGAAGTGGGGAGATCTACTAACATCAGGCTTCCTTATAGCAACCCTTTCAGAAGGAACTTCAAGAGAGATGTGGAGAAAGAAAACAACAAATAGCGTGAAGAAAAAAAAGAAGAAGAAGAAAGGAGAGAAAGTGGGGGACATGGGGCGTGGCAGCTTTTCAGTACGCAATCAATTGCCAAGGTTACTTTGGCACAGAGGAAAAAGAAAAAGGGCAGACTGTGCCTGCCTGAAGCTTTTGTACTTCTGCCCAGACTGCAGGGGAAATGATGGGATTAAATAAAAGTGCCAGTGAAAACAGACAGAAAATCTTCCCAATAGTTTTGCCGCTCTGAAGGATGAACTGTTTGAAGTGCTGACCTCCCTGCCTCTCTCAGTGCGGTCAAGAAACTGACTGTCACTCCTACAATTATGATTAATGTTGCTCCCACTGGTGGCATATTGCTAGCCATAGTCTCTGGAGTACAGAAAGACTCAGTTGTCTTGGGGCGTGTTTAGTCATGGCTCTGGCAAAAGATCTGTTTGCTGGAGCTACGGGCTTAGCTTTCAACAGGCATCCTCTTGATTCTTTCTGAGACATCCTATCATGGAAGAACAGAGAGCCCGCTACAAAGAATGACGGCTAAGAAGGATAAAACATTAAATTAATTTTGAAAAAGCTTTTGTACTGAACTGCAAAATGCAGCATAATGAATAATTAAACAATTAATAATGTAATCCTCTTAGAAGCACAGAACCACTGTGTGAGAGATTAAGTGTTTAAGAGTTTCCCGTATAATGCAAATGGTAAGATGAGCCTTTCTTCCTCTCACTTTTCAGGGGAATGGATTGAAAGCTCATTTCCGGGTTTTAATTAAATACTATTAAATTTGCAGTAATAAGCCAAGAACAACACTGTTGTAATGTGGAGGGATTACTAAATGCAAAGGTAATACAATGCCTAGACCCCTAACATTTCTTAATTCTGTTTTAATTTTTAAAATTAAGGGGCAACTCTATTTCTAAGCCACTTGGTATACATCTCCAAATATTAGGTTAAATATCAATTTTTTTGATGATGATCTACTTCAAAAAGAACTAGAAAGACCATGTTGAGTAATTGCAGAATTAAAAATAAAGTAGTTTGATGCATCTAAACGTTATCATATTGCCAAACCTAACAAAGTTTTCCAGGACACAGAATTTATATTCCCATGAATATATTTTCAGTGTTACTAATTGTCATCTTTAGGATGATTCTATATGTACTTCTGAGATGTAATAGTCACTCATGGCAGGTAGAGAAAGGCTAACTAAGGCTGAGGAAGTAGAGAAAACCCACAAGGTACAGGAAGCTCTTGAATCTTGGAAGATTCACAGAGTTTTTCCCAAAGGTTATATATACCTTACTTATAAAGCATACACTGAGTAGAGGAGAGAGACTTCCCAATAAGTTGCACACAATGAAGGTAGCTGTAGCTCTAGTAAGTCATATGCCTAGTAAGTCATCTGCCATGCTGGGTGAGAGTTTCAGTGATGCGGCTTCCCTTGAGTCATCCATGTTTCCATAAGCCACCAAAATGAGCTCAGTAGGCCACTAAGCTGAGCTCCTGAGCACTTGTTTCTTTGGTCAGTTCTAAGGCCCCATCTGGTGGCAAGTAAGCATTTGTTCACATTCCTCCAAGAAGATTCTCACCACAATGAATTCTTGGCCTTCAGTTTTATTGGGAATAAAATTAACACAAGGCAAAGAATCAGGAGAGCATGAGGATAAGACCATGAAGGGAGGTTAAGGAATTTCTTCCGGGAAAAATGCTGAAGCATGAATTTCAAAGGTACCCAGTCTCATTCTGCACACATATAGCTCTCTGGAGCATATGGTATATGCAATGACATTTGCCATGCTGTCAGAAAGGTGACTCCAGTGACCAGAGGTAATCTCAAAGAGAAGAAGCAGGGCATGAAAAATAGGTACTGGACAGTAAAAAGATTGCAGTAGGCTGAACACCAAGACTGTTTCTAGATAGTTGTCATAATGAAAAGCCTTGCCTGTAATTACTTATGAACTAGTTCACCCGTATAATTAACAGTACTTTAAAGTGGGACTTGAAGACTGGCTTCCAAATCAGTCAGTTCACATGCCCTGGGTTGCTGCCTATGTTAATGGTCCCAGGCCTAATTTCACTCTTGAACAGGTCTTAAGACCAACTAGAGATCTGTTAATTACCACAAAGCGGTAGGTACCACTACTGTACCCTTAGGAATGTTGTGCCACACTGTTTGTTGTTGTGGTTTACCATAGCTGGGTAAAATTATTGGTTGCTTCTTTCCTTTGGGTGTTTGCATGGCATCTTCTGATCCATGAAAGTTACTTCTCTGGGTGGGTGCTTTCTGGCCAGTTCCAGATCAAGAACCTGCGGAATTGTGTTTGTAGTACATGGTGTCTCCAACAATAGGGCCTTACCTTCCACTTCTAGAAGGCAACCAATAATAATAAAAATAGGCTGTAATATTTTGGGATTCTTTACCTGATGAACAACATAAGAAAAGGCATCTCATGAAATTTTCACTTATTTTTACTTGTATTATATGTAATTTTGGTATAGAGTTACTGGTATGAGTCCTAGTGTCTTTTAAGGCATCTTCACTGTTATTTCCCCCACATCCCTACTTCTGCATTTATCTTCCACCCCCTTACTAATGTGAGCCTCCTCGCATTTTTCCCATTTCCACCATCAGTTTTCTTGAACCCTTATGTTCTCCTCTCAAGTGCTCTCCCACCCTGGCCATGGTACCTGGTTTCCACAGTTACCCCAGAATATGCACTATCATCTGGACATTTGGAGCTCAGAGCCTCTACTGAGAGAGATCATGAGACATCTCCCATTTGGAATCTGGATTATCTTACTCAACATGATGTCTTCTAGTCTCATCCACTTATCTACAAATCTCATGATTTAGTTCATAATCCCTAGCAACAACATAATCATTGGTCTTCCTATGAACAGATAAGTGTCACCCTAACCCCGTATCAAAGAAACTTTCCCTCACAACAGGTTGAGTCCATAACAAAAAATCATAACCATTCAAAATGCAGGGTTGTGGAGTTCCAACCCAATAGATACATCTACAGTACAATTCCCACACCCGAGGTTCAGGGTTCATTGTAGAAGTGGGAGCAGAAAGGTTGTGAGAGCCAGAGGAGTAGAGAGATTGTTGAGAAACTGTTTCTTTGGAATTTAAGAAGCTACACTCATAATGTTTCATCATCATGACTACTAAGCAAGGACAAAAACAGTAGACATTCGAATGTGGATGGGGGAAAACCAGAGGCCTCAAATCTACACAAAGAGCTATAGGAAACTAAAGAATGCTGATAGCAGGAGAAATACTCTTGTCCATGGAAGAGCACACACGGTGGTTACCCAATGTCAACCCAATATCAAATGGTCAGCTCTGAAAATATACATAAACACATATTATACAGACTCAGTAGATATTCTATAAACTCATATAAGTAGGAATATGTGTGTATGTGTATGTAATAATTAATAAAAAGAACCAAAGAATTTGAAAAAAAAAGGAGGACTATATGGCAGAATTTATACTCAGGAAAAGGGAGGGGAAATATAGTAATTATATCATAATCACAAAAGAATTTTTAAAGTAATTAAATTTTTAAAAGATGGTATTTTAAGTTGAAAATACTGCTTAGACACAGGTCTAATCTCTATGTGACACATGTCTCCATGTACCCTAGATAACTTCTACATGAAAATTTATTCCTGGAATTAGTTTAAATTTCAAGTAAAAGAAAATTTTGAAACTAACACTATTTTGTCTAACACAGTGGAAAATAATCTCAAGTTAATCTTATGATGCCTTAAGAATAAAGTTCTGTTCATGGAAGACCCCAACAGAAATGTATCTAAGATGTTCCCATTGTTCAGATTCCGGCTTACTGCTTAGATCTAAGTTCCACTGAAGTATAAAATTCAGTATCATGGCTACCATCCCTCCTCTTTTGACTCTCAACTCCAGAGCTTCATCTTGGCCACTTGCTCTTTGGCTACTTCCCATGAAATTCTAGAGAATGGGCTCTATGTGAAAATTGCATAGAATTTAAAAGACGAAATTATTACTGCTTTCTAATGCTATGGTCTCTCTCTCTCTCTCTTTCTCTCTCTCTCTCTCTCTCTCTCTCTCTCTCTCTCTCTGTGTGTGTGTGTGTGTGTGTGTGTGTGTGTGTGTGTGTGTGTGTGTCACACGTGTCTGGGTGACATTCCTGTAAGTATGTACATACATGGATGAAGGTCCAGGTCCTATGTAGTAGATATAGAGAGTCTTCATCCATTACTTCACCTTTCTTTCTTTCTTTCTTTCTTTCTTTCTTTCTTTCTTTCTTTCTCTCTCTCTCTCTCTCTTTCTTTCTCTCTCTCTCTTTCTTTCTCTTCCTTCCTTCCTTCCTTTCTTTCTTCTTTTTTTTCTTTCTTTCTTTCTTTTTTTTTTTGATAGTGTCTTTTGCTGAACCTAGAGTTCAATAGACTGGCTGCTCAGCAAGCCCCTGGAATCTGCTTGCGTCCACCGTGCCTGCCAGCACTGCTGTGGTAGTCATGTGCCACTATAACCTGGCTTTTACTTGAGTGCTGGGGTCCATATTGGTCCTCGTGCTCGGACAGCATGTGCTCTAGCAACTGAGTGATCTCTCCAGCCTGCTTCTTACTAATGGATTTACATCCCAGCATCCTTTCCTTCCTGTATCTGTAGAAGGGTTAAAGGTGAGTTTCTTGAAGATCATACTATTCTTTCCTGGCTGGCTGCGGTAACCTAGGCCATATAGAGTCCCTTTCTGAAAGATTGTGCCAGTGATGTTTCTAAAGAATAGGTTGTTGCAAACATTTAAGAAGCAAATGAGAGGCCAGGGAAAATTAAAACAAAAAGCAATATAGGGAGAATTTTTTTTTTTCTATTATGAAAGGCTATCTTGCAGTCTTTTTTTTTTTTTTTTTTTTTTTGGTTTTTCGAGACAGGGTTTCTCTGTATAGCCCTGGCTGTCCTGGAACTCACTTTGTAGACCAGGCTGGCCTCGAACTAAGAAATCCGCCTGCCTCTGCCTCCCTATCTTGCAGTCTTAGAACACGTTTTACTCTATAAATTGTCCCTTCAGAGAGAATAGTCATTCAGTCGACACTGTACTTGGGAGACAAGAGGATTTAGAAATAAAGATCAATATTTCAATGTACACATGTATCCACATGATAAAATGACAACTGAAATATTTAAGCTAGTACAAAATAAATGAAGTCATATCAGATCAGACACTGAGTTAAAAATTGTTTTTAAGATCAGAGCTTTGTTAATTTGTATTACTTAGTTTATCAATAATAATTAAGTACTTTAAAATATTATATCATGCAGGTGCAAATCCCAGATTATAGTATTGGAATCCTCTATCTCCCCCAACATTTCAATGTTGTTTCAAATTCTTTTTATTTTCCTAAGGAAATGTAAATTCCATTTCTAATGATAACCAGCGAGAAAATCTGATTTGCTTTTAAAGGACTATTTTTCCAACTGGGTTTGCTGGCATTCATCTACACACTAATGAAACATGAAAGTTCAGTTCTCAACATTTAACTACCCCATGTTGACATTTGAAACCACTTTAAAGGAAAAGGGTATCTTATCTGAATGTGAAGAGAATTGGGATAAAGTGAGAGAGGGCTCAGACCTCGGGCATCTTCCCTTAAGAAAATGAGCACTAGTGATATTCACTCATAAAATGAGTGGGCGAGGATGAGTTGCGAAATGAGATCCGTACATCTCATAACATCAAGAGCTTTGAAACCACTCTAAGTAAACTGAATTTGAATGAGGTAAGAAGTGGGAAAAGCAAAATATCTGTTATTACATCTGGATTAGACCAGACATCCCAAGCTTCATCCTGTCAGAAAGTCGGGAAATATTACCTGGCAAGGATGGAAATGGTTTTTTTGCAGATAGTGTTGATTAATTTTTCCCCCTGAGGAAACACTGTTGTTGAAAGGGAAAGAACATTTCCAGGCAGGCAACATAAGCAAGCACTGTTTCCAAGAAGCACTACCTGCTAGGAACTTAGGTCACTTTACCTAAAACATGATGTTTGGTGCACTCCAGAGTGGGACTCTAGAAGGCAAATTACCCAGGGGGCTGATGCATAGCCTGGTGGGGGCTGGGGGGGGGGTTGTTAACAGAATGAGCAAGCCAGGGCAGCAGCCAGTAGTGACTGGCAGACCCTCATTCCCTTACTTCTCTCCATCCAGCTGTTTGCTGCTCACTGTTTACACCTAGCCACAAATCTCCCTCACTAGCTCCTCAATTCCCTTTTAAATGACAATACAGATTCCCCAATCTCAGGCAAATCTCATTTTATGCTTATTGCACTTTGCTACAGAATTGTTTTCCTTCCATGCTGCGTTTTTTCCTGTACAATCACCAAACTGGCAGAATCTGACTCGATTGTCAGAAAGGAAATGCTATTTGCATTTCATAGGAAATTAATCTAATCAGGAGAATGTTCAGTGAGGACCCAAGCCAGACTTGTTTACAAATGAACAATACCTGAAGGGGAGAGCCTTTAATCTTATTATAATATGACCTTCCAAAGCCTAGGACACAATTCCTTAATTCCTGGTTGTTAACTCATTGTGTTTAGAGATTACTGTGTCCTCTGGTTTTTCCTGTAGAAATAAGGAAGCAAAATATCACCTTATTCTAATAATTTAGAAAGCAGGAGGGAAACTAATAACAGCTTTTAAGAACGTGATGAAAACCTCATTCCATAAAACAAGAATAAACAGCATCGCAGTCTAATTTACCTCCACATAAATGTAAACTGGAGCTCAATGTGTGGTAAAATATTAGTATCTTTATTGCCAGCATAATCTTAACTAATCATTTCTTATGTTATTTCTGTAGTTACAGTAAGTCATCTACTAGAAATCTGACTGAATAAGGTTAGACCCTCAGTTGAAACGACTGTGGTTTTCTTCATTTGTTTGTTCCTTTCTTTCTCTTATTTCTTCCCCACTTCATAGTATCTTTTCTCATTAATGTTCTCTTCCACTTCCAAGTTTGTCTCAGGCAGGATCAGCCTCTGTTCTTTGTACCATGTCACCATCCCCAAACAGTTTTCTTTTTTAAACAATCCTCTCCTTTGTAATACATAAACACATTCTTTTGGGACACTGAAATTATCCAAAATGAGCTGTAGTACTGCAAATAGCTTCAGTACCCCTTTGATTTATCTGTAGTAAACATATTTTATAACGCTTATATACACATTAAAACCTCCACCAAGGTAATTAATTGATGGAATACATTAATATGATACAACATGCGCAAATACCATATGACCCTATAAGTTACATTCCTTGTTTTTCCTCTCATATTGGGAAAAAAAACAACCCTTGGCATCTTGCCATGTTTGTGAAAATACCTTTGAAAATGGCTCAGAATATCATAACTTCATATTTGCCATCATTTCCCGTATGGAGATGGCATTTGTCCATACTTGTCAGGTCTGCATCTTTACATTTTTCACTTTATGCTTCATTACTGAGTAGGTCTTATCAGCAGTCCCAGTTGCAGGGCAGACGATTGGAATTAAGCATTTTTATTTGTCTTACATGGTTTACTCCGACAAGATTTTCTGCATATAAGCCTCTTTGTTCAGCTGAGAACTGGATACATTGCCAAGGCATTGTAAATTTTACATCTTGCTTTTTCTCCTGTATTCTTTCCAAAAGTGGATTGAAAAACAAAGTATAGTTTTAATTAGAGCTCTGACTGACAATGAACATTTTTGCCCCTGAGCTTTGGCATCGTTGATCACTGGTGAGGTTCTATAAGAAGCCTACTAGGAGATGTTCACGATGTCCCTGTAATCTGCCTTCCAGCAGTGTGTGTGTCAGCTATAGATAATCATCAGAAAATTAATTTGATCATTGTCAACAATCATGGCAGGGACAAATCTGAAACAAATATACTTTTCCTTTTATCATCATCTGATCAAGAGTGATGGCTCTGCTAACTTCAACGGTGTACAACTGGAAGAAGCCCTTTCTTCTTGTTTCCCCCAAAAGTTTCAGGGTAAGCAATGCCTTGCTAGGTTATTGCTGAGTTCAGACTATCATGGCTGACTTATCCTAAAGTAGAGTCTGAAAGTAATCTTTTTCATCTTCAAAATAGCGTAATGACCTGAATTACTTTGGCAGGGCTAATAACTAGATTATTCGAACACATGTTTGAGAAAGCCATGATGATGGTAAGCCTTGTTACATAAACTGGAGAATTAAGACTAGATTGATTAACAAATCAGAGGCTCCATCTTGGAGTTTGTAAAGGCAGTAGTGATTACTGTGCAAGCACAGAAGAAACTTTGACTTTTCTCTTAGGAAATTTTTGATTCTTTGATTTCATAATGTGTTACTTTTCCCTCTCCCTGGGGAGTCTGCCTCCTACACCCATCATTTAGATATTAAAGTCCTCAGGACTCAGGAACAACACTTTCTGTTCTCCTGCAATGTTTTCCTTTGAAGTGATCTAATCCATTGTCAGAACTTTAAGAACTCCTAACACCTGGAAATGAAACCTGGGGATCTGAGTACAGCATCCTGCACCAACATATAAATTCTTAAACCCAAATGTTCACTTGATTTAAGCATCTCACATCTACCTTGAGTTTAAGCACCTGAAAGGAGACTGCTAAAATTTTCTCCACATTTTCTCTTAATATAAATATTTTCCCAATTTTGGCTCAAATAACAATTAGCGCCATGTTTCAATCCTATAGACTCTAGCAAAAACATAAGCAAAATATTGTACCTTAAATGTCATAAAATCTGTCCATAGCTCCAAAGTACATTTAAAATTGTCTCAATTATCTTTATTTCTCTTATCATCTACTTATTCAAAGAAACCAGCATTACCTCTTAATTAACTTGTAATTTATTCTACAATTTCGATCTTGCTTTGCTCTACTAGTTTACACTTTGTGAAACAGTTAATGTGATCTTTAAAAAAATAAAATGAACTTCTTGTCAATCTCATATTTAAAAGTTCTAACAGATTTTCAAACAGAGCTTTTTGAAAGCCTCTGAGGTCCTTCCTGATCTCTCACCTCAACAAGCTAGAAGTACTTAAGTTTCACACCACATTGCAATCACCATTTTTATATACTTTGTCACACTGAAAACAGCCTGAAGCTAAGTTCTGCCCTCTACATGTAATTCTTCATTGTCTTCTTTGGGGCAGCAGAGCTCCTGTCTAGCCTGAACCTAGGGTCAAGTCTCCTGAAATATCTTTCCTAAGCAGACCTTGCATTTTACTCATTTTTGTAGTTTATTGTATTTTCCATTGCAGTTATTACAATCATATTGCTAACATGTCCATTTCCATTGTCTTGGCTCATCAGCTGCTATTTAAAAGTTCATTGATTCATTGTTCAATACTCCATTTCTAACCTCTGCCATGGCACTGAATTTGTAATGGGCACTCAGTGAGTCTGCACAGCTTGTACATTTAGTTTTATTTAGACTGACTCTTAAAATATGAAAAAGTATTGGCAGCCTCTGATTATCACAAAGGACTTCCTTCCAAGTGTCTAAATATGAGTCAGTAATAAATTTGTGCATAATGAAAGTAGTATAGCATACAAACACAGAGAGAAGGTTAAAATGCAAAAGGAGAGGCTGGAGAGATGGCTCTGTGGGTAAATTGCTTGCACAGCATGAGTTCTTGGACTTGGAAAACTACATGCAAGGTTGAGACAGACAGATATCAGGGGCTTGCTGTAGAGACACTAAGCAAAATTCACTGTGCTCAGTGAGATATCTTGTCCCCCAAAATAATATGGAGAATGACAAAAAAAGACACTCACTGTTGACCTTTCCATATATGCTTCATGGACACACACACACACACACACACACACACACACACACACACACAAACACACACTCCAAATGAAATGAAGAGCAATTATGACTTGTTCATGTCTCTAAATGAGTATTAATAATATAAAGCAAAGCAGTTAAAAATTCCAGCTAAACATGGTGATTCCTTTCTTGTTATCCACTCAGGAAGCAAAGGCATATTTCTGTCAGTTCAAGGCAAGTTGGCTCAACTAAATGAGTATAGTCTAAGGCTATGCATGCAACAAGCCTACACATATAACACATACACACATGCACACACATACACACAGAGAGAGAGAGAGAGAGAGAGAGAGAGAGAGAGAGAATTAAACGACAGAATAAAGGCATTGATAAAATATTATAAAGGCCTTAAGAAAAATCAATTACAATGTTTGCATTAAACAGAAAAAGAATGCAATAAATGTTTAAAGTCACTGCTTGTGTGAGTATTAAAACTCTGAATGTTTATATATAAATCTAATATATGCAAGTTTTCTAGCGACCAATTAAAAAATGATGTCCTTAGGTTAAAATATGTCTAGATATTAGGAGTAATACAATATTTCATGAATTAGAGTGTGAAATACTAAAAATGTCACATATTCAAGAAAACAAAATCTAACTATGTATTTGTCTGTATGTATTTCACTGTGTGGCTTTGCAAGCTAATTATCAAATTAGCCGCACAGCAGGATATCTATAGTTAATAATAATGTATTATATGTTCAATATTGCTCAGAATAAATGCCTCACAACAAAAAAAATGATAAATGGCATGGTAGATATGTTAATTAGCTTGATTTAAGCACTGAATGTTTTGTACTTGATCCAAACAACAGATTGTATGCCATAAATATATACAACTATTGTATGTCTATTGAAAATAACATTAATTAAGAGACAAGAAATGCAAGGGATCAAAAAGACACTAAATATTTTGAAAAGAGAGAGAAGGGGAGACTTTTGGATAAGATATTATAATTTTTTGTAATAAGCTGCAATATTAAGATGTTGTGGGACAAGGAGGGCCTGTGATGTGTGAAGTGCTGAGTTAATGTTTGTTGCTAACATGAGCAGGCCATGTCAAGGACCAACACCTCATACCTGTAGGAAGTTAGCAAATCCTCAGCAGTGAGCCCCCAGGTGAGGCTCAGAGAGGTAGCTGAAGCCTTCTATTGAGCCCAGTGCAAAAGTTTTAGTGAACATAGAAAACATCCACTCTAGCTTTCTCCTCATAGATGTTTATGGCCTCAAGAGTGCTCCCATATAGAGAGTGCGTTTTCTAAGATGAGCTAAGCCCGCCTCTTTGTTCAGCTGTACCTTAAACTCTGCCTAATTGCTCATAGCTGTATATGACAAACATGCCATGTGACCTGAGGATTGTGGGTTCCCCATCAAAGATCCCAAACAACTGGATCCAAGCTTTTCTGCATCTACTTGTATTAGTGTCTGTCCTTCTTTCATTCACTGCTCTCTCCTAGTCAAGCTTCTGCAACCCAAGCAACACAAGATATGGCAAACTGGCTCTCCATCAGGTACCAGACAAGTGGCCCATGACTGCCAGAAACTCATGGAGAAGAATGAATGCTCTCAAAAGAAATGAACTAATAAAGGTAAAGGGAGAAATAAAAGGACAGACAGAAGCAAAAGGAAAAAAAAGACATACAATAGATAAAGACATATAAGTAGATAAAGGAAAGAGTAAAGGAACAGGGGAGAGCTCATTTCAATTCATTACATATAAAACAAGAAACAAGAAGATTCTCATGACAAGTAGTTAGACATTAGTGCTTTGGAGGAGATTTTGGGCAGTCACAGAAGTGGGGTGAAGGCATTTCAACTTCATCAGTGTTTGGATAGAGTCTGGGAGATATGTCCTTGGTTTCTAGGATGGGGCTGTGGGGAAATGAATTTGGCCACTTGAAAATGAATGAATGAATGAATGAATGAATGAATGAATGAATGAGAAAACTGTAGTGTGGACACAGATGGAAGCCCTAAGAATGTTCTCATTTATTTTGATTTAAATGTTTTCATGTCATATTTGTAAAACATAGAAAAAAAGAGAGTGTATGTGAAGGAGTTGGCTCGTAGAACTGTGGGCACCTGTCCTCCCAGACTGGCCTAGGGTGTAAGCTGCTAGTGGACACTCCAGGAGTCACTTCTTTGCAGTGTCCTAGAATTCTTACTGGGCCAGCCAGGGGCAAGGCCAGCCAGCATGGAGGCAAAGGTCACAAAGGTGTTCTGTGTGCCAAGGCAGCAGTAGTACAGTTGCAGAGGTTGTGAAGGTGTCCAATAGCAGCAGACTTCACAGATTGAGGAGGCATGACACCAAAGAGAAAAATCTTGGCTGGGTAAATGCTACCTTATAATAAGAAAACTCCAAATAACACAAAGGTTGTATTTCTGACATGTCATATATCTAGTAATTAGTAATTGTATCCATGTATGAGGTAAGACCACTCAGGAAAGAAGCCAACTGGGCCCATGGTTTTTCATCCAGTGACTGGGCTACATCCTCCTATACCTGTTTATGCTAATGAGTTCTTCCATTTTGGGGGTACATTTCCCAGTGAGCTCCATTCAACTATTTAGGGCTGTTTACAACTCTTTGACTTAGACGGGACTTATTACATCCTATAAATTACTAACACATATATGTGAGAACAGTTCCTTACAATGAGCAAATACAATTGGGGATTATTTGGGACACATCTCCTATATCCACAATAACAATAGCATGAACGTGGCACAAATACACCAGTACATCTTAGAAGAGCAAGAGACTTGTGATCCAATTGCTTTTTCCTTGATAATATTGCAAAAAAACAATCCTTTATTTTTTTGTAGAAAAAGTCCACAATGTAATGTTGCATTAGTAATAAACACTTTAGTTAATTGGTCAATTTAGTTATTTAGTTAGTCATTTGGTTAAAAACTCAAAAGAAGGCTTAACCCAAATTGCATCATTTGGAGGACATAACACGAATGGCCAACAAATATAGAAAAATGTTAAAATCTAATTTATAGTGAGAACAATTTAAATATACATTGAAAATCACTGCATAGTCTCATATTTTGAAGGAAGACTATAATAACAGACATTAGTAAAGAAACAGAGATTTTCAATACATATTCTCAGTAGATTAGAATAATCATTGTGAGACATACACTCCATATACTTCCTGGAAATTCTGGCACAAGTGTACCTGGAACAAGAGTATTTTTTGTAATAGTGATAAGTACAGGAAAAACTTTATTTTGGATCATGGTTCCAGAGGCTTCAATTTATGAAGGGGTACTCTTATTGATTTTATGCCTGTGTCAAGGCAGAAATATCATGAAGGAAGGATGTGTCAGATGAAATCTCTTTGTCTCCCAGAGGAATAGAACGGGACCAATGCCAAGATATACCATTGCAAAAACTGCCATCAGTGAAACAGTTACTCTAATGAGGCCCTCTTCCAGAGTTCTCAACTCCCAGGAGTCTGTACACATTTTTTTTAAGTATTCATTATGTCAGAGTTTTCACAGTCTGTCTCTAGAAAAGTCTTCATTTAAGACACATCCAGAAGTTCATTTTTGCTAATCTCCAAGATGTTCTTCAATCTTATCATACAGAGTCAAGGTTAAGTACCGCATATTCATAGTAAAAACTGTTCAGAACTCCATCAGTAGTAGAGAGTGTAAGTACCTAAAATGATGCTCATTCATTTGACAGAAAAACCATAATGTAATGATATATCACAATCTATTATTGCACCAGTCATGTCTACAAATATTAATGTGATTTATTTGATTAAACTCTTAAAACCAGGCTAAACTACATTTCCTTGTCCAGGGTTGCATACTAGGCAGTAAAACGATAAGTAACAAAAGCTGGAGGTATGCCCTGATATCCTTAGGAGGTAGGGGAAGGAGTGTGAGGAGATCAGTGCTTAGGGGCTGCAGTTAGAAGAAAGGAAATACTGCAATTCCTGACTTGAAAGTTTTTTCGCCATGCCCACTTTATAATTTGTGAAGTTGTATAGTTTTATCTATTTGAGAAAGGATTGCTAGGTAGGAAGTTGCTGATCAAAAACAATGGCGGTACTTTTCTTGTATCACCCTCTGCTTGTTTAGATTTAACCATATCAGCCACCTCATTCTCTTGTCCAGCCAAAAGGTAAGCAGTATGCAGTCTGGCTTCATTATTCTTTTCAAGACTTTTAAAGCCATTGTTAATTACAAAGCCCCTGAGCATATCAGTTTCTAAAACCTCTAAGTTACCAGTATATCCTTTCTGATTCTACAACTAGAGTAGTAATGGAAACTAGGCTTCACCGGTCATGTCAAAAACTTTAAGTCAGCAACAGGACACAGTGGAATAGCTTGTGTGTAATGTGGTTAACACAAAAAGTGTTAATTAGTCAAATGTGGTTAACACAAAAAGTGTTAATTAGTCAAATGTTCCCCACTAAACATTCCCCACTTATCAATATATTTAATTCCAATAGAAAGGAAGGAAAGAAGGGAGGGAGGGAGGGAGGGAGGGAGGGAGGGAGGAAGGAAGGAAGGAAGGAAGGAAGGAAGGAAGGAAGGAAGGAAGGAAGGAAGGAAGAAGAAGGGAGGAAAGGGAAGAGAGGAAGAAAGGAAGGAAGAAATGGAGGGAGGGAGGGAGAAATGGAGGGAGGGAGGGAGAAAGGGAGGGAGGGAGGGAAGAAGGAATAGAGGTAGGGAGGTATGAAGGGAGGGAGGAAAAAGGGAGGAAAGCCCTCTTATATAGTCTGCCCAAGGTTTCCAACATTCCCCCAATCATCCATCTTCCTTTGCAAACACTTCCTTTTCTGAACAAATGTTGCTTGGGGTCCATCTATATCTACCAGAGACTTCTCTTACCAATAAGAATAAGAACCTGGACCAAAGAGACCTCTCATCCATGGTTAACCTCTCTAAAACTTAGGTTTTTTTTTTCCAAGTCAGTTACATTTTACATATTTTTCATGAAAGAATGAAAAGCCATTTCTTTCACCAAAATATACATGGATAATAATAAATTCTTAATTTCATGGAAATTTCTGTGTTATTTTGTTTGTTTCATTTTAGTTTGGTTTGGTTTTTCATGGAGGAAGTGGGCTTGTTTTGGTCTCTAAGTTCTTGGACATGTTCAAAGAGAACTCAAGATGAAGTGAATAATGAATTGTAAAAATGACCAACTGAAAAGCCAACATATTTTACAAAATTCTTTACATCAACGCTCAAGAATTAATTATGATATTTCTCTTATAAAGTTTGTACAATCGTTGACGGACCCTTTTCAGAACGAAGTCGTTTTTGTCGACAGTCGACTCAATAGTTAAATTCATTTCAACATTTCTGAATCAGAGACAAAAGAAGGTTCAAACCTATGTTGGGACATCTGAATTTGTGGAAATAATATTTTGAAGCCTCTGTGGTGCTTGTGTGGTATGGTGTGTGGTGTGGTGTGGTATATGTGTGTGTGTGTGTGTGTGTGTGTGTGTGTGTGCACTTGCTTTTTGCATTACCCAACCTATGAAAAAGGCCTAAACTAGTTGCAGTGTCAACATTTTCATAATAATCTGTTACAAAGTGACACACACACAAAAAAGAATTTTATTGCCACTTTCTGAAAGCAGATGGCCAAGATCAATCAACAGGTTTAGCTTCTCTAAAGATGGCCCTCCTTGACTTATAGATGGGTCCTTTGTGCCACATCACAGCACACACCTTTGTTGTTCCTTCTTTCTCATTCAAATTCTGGTTAGATTGAGCTAAGGCCTTACGCTTAAGAATTCACTTAAAGTTATTAAAATCTGATAGCACTATCTATAAATATAGTCAAAATGATGATTGGCAACTGAATATGTGCATTAGTAGGACCAACATAAAGCAAGCATTTTTGCCTAGGTAAAGTTACACCTAGCCATTGTGCAGAACATCCAAAGTACCGCAATTCAAGGTGAATAGCTCTGCACTGCTGTTCTACAGAAAAAATCATAAACTGCATTCTCCTCCCACTCAACTTTTCAATTATAAAATGAAAATTATATGCTTAAAAGTGTAGAAGTATAAAATAATACATAAATATTTGTAAACATTTTGCAGAAAACTGGATCCTCTAAACTCTGAAGGAAGCAAAGATGGGCATAAATACTGCAGCCCTTCTAAAATATATCTCAACGACATTTTTCTTTTCCAAATGTCCATAGTAAGTATTCCTAGGTATTCCTTTTTTTCCTACATGTAGTCTATCTATCTATCTATCTATCTATCTATCTATCTATCTATCTATCATCTCTTTATTGTATGATGTGTGCATTTGTTTGCAAGTGTGTGTGTGTGTGTGTGTGTGTGTGTGTGTGTTCACATCAACGTGCCTAGATTTTGAAAAGTATTTTTTGAGAATTTTATATTTGAGTTATATATTTACAACACTTCCTGTTCTCTCTTCCTCATTCTAGTACTCACACATTTCACCCAACTCCCTCTCAAATTCATGGCTTCATCTTCTTTCATTATTGTTATACATATATTTGTTTGAGTATACACATGTGTATCTACACAGCTGACTGTTGCTTGTGCTTATATTTGTTAAAACTGACTGGTTAGGAAACCTAGATTTTTTATGTGGGTTCCAGGAATCAAACTCAGGTCCTCATGTGCTTGCAAGTCAAGTATTTTAATTGCACTACTCTTTCATCTCCTCTCCCCACACACAAAGCAACAAAACACAAAAACATGGAAAGGACTGTGGATTCCCCAATCTGGGACTGAACCAGAGTTCACACTTTCATCTCATGTCTCTCTGCTCTGCTCTTTTAATCAATTGTCTCTAAGGCTAAATTATTTTTGGGTATTATGTCTATCTTTATCATATCTTGCTTATGTGTTTGAACATTTTACAGTTTCCCATAGATTCCATTATAATCCTGATAGCTAGAGAAGCAATACCTATCACGATCAGACTCTATCATACTATCTAACCTTACTTCTTACTATCACACTTTGGGCTTGTGTTGATCCCAAGAGTAGCTTCCTGATTCTCTCTTGTTTCACCTAGAATTCTCATTTTACTATATCATGCTCAGCTTTAAGCCACAACTCAGTGGCTCCTATATGAGCTCCTTCCTTTCTGAGAAGGCAGATCAGTCTAACTCCAGGCCACCACAGGGTCCTACTATTCATACCTAAATTATAGTGTTCATGGTATTATACCATAATTGTTACTTTCTATCTAAGCTTACCCTGCAGACCCAGGCAACTTCAACATCCCGTCTTGTGTACATTTGGAGCCTCAGCTCTCCACACATGGTAGCTCATTAAGTGTGATTTTGATAGTCAACTTAATGCATTTTTAATCTCTCAACAAACATGCATATAAGTATTTAGAGTCCAGTAGGCAAGATTCTTACCACAGCTCTATGATAGCTATGATTAAGTTAGATATTTTATAGGCCCTTGTTGAGCTTAATCTCTACTGGAAACACTGTTGGTGGAGGCGTGGTATGGCGTGGGGGTGGCAGTGCCTTTATGGGCCAGTGAGGAGGCATCCTCTCTGAGGTAGCAGCCACAGGAAGGTATAGAATAGAAAAGAGGTTATTTGGGGCACGGGGAGGGGAGTTGAGGGAATAGAGACAGAGAAAGTCAGAGAGAGGTAAAGAGTAGAGGAGTAAAGGATGGCCATGAGAGGGAGGAGGGATATGGGGAGAGAGAGAGAAGCAGGTAAGGAAACAAGAGGGAGAAGAG
>CACVCL010034417.1:0-46194 GCA_902729485.2 Mus minutoides
AATAGGGACAGATCATTTTTTTAAATGAGGAAAATGTAAAATAAATCCTTGTGTGTTATTACCTTGCCCCTGTTAGGAGAACAATTACTAAAAAGTCAAAAGTAAAAGGTATTGGTGAGGATGTGGGAAGAAGTAAGCCTTGAATCCTGTTGGATGAGCATTACGAAAAAGAATCTGGAAGCTTATTTAAGATAAAAAATCTTACCTCTTCCTTGGGAGGGTGACAAATGGCAGATGATGACAGGGCAGTATAGGAGGGATGTTCCAGAGAACCCTGGAATTCAGACCCAGGACGAGGTGGTGAAACCTCAGTGGTGGCTTTAGGGTCCATGAGACCTGTGGAGGCAAAGCTGAAGACAAGGTGTGGGTCTTCATTGACAATCTGGGTTGCCTGGTGAAGAACAAAATGACGAAGTCCCTGGAGAGCTTCCTGTACTCTCTTCACATCAGATAATCTGAGATTATTGAGTTTTTCTTGGGAGTACATCCAAAAGATGAGGTTCTAAGGACCATGCCAGTGCAGAAGCAGACTCAGGCTGGCCAGCCAGCGAACCAGGTTTAAGGTATTTTCTCACTATCGGGGACTACACTGGTCATGTTTATTTCCAGCAGTCATGTTAATTACTCCAAGGAAGTAGCCATTGTAGTCCAAGGGGCTATCACTTGGCTAACCTTTCCATTTTCTACAGAGAGAGGCCATAAGGGGAAACAAGATTGGCACCACTCATACCATCCCATGCAGTGAGGCAGGCTACTGGAAGGAACTTGGCGCTGGTGTGCCTTATCACTACATCCAGAGGCACTGGCACTGTCTCTGTTTCTGTGCCCAAGAAGCTCTGCTGATGTCTGGTATTGATACAACTTTTCCAGGACCATCCTCACTGCCATATACAATTCTTCTACTACCTGACACCTGACTTCAGGAAAGAGACTGTGTTTACCAAGCCCCCCTTATCAAGAATCCCTAACCACTTGTGAAAACCCACAGCAGAATCTCTCTTTAGAGGACCCAGTCTCCAGATGTGGCTATCACAGAGGGGTGTCATATCAGAAGAATAAAGTGAATTAAATCTGAGACAAACTAAAGGTAGGACTACCATATGATCTAGCAGCCACGTTATTTAGAATGTGAATATACTAATATATGTTTATGCTGCTGAGAATGCCACAGCTTGAGTAACTATTGGAAGACAAGTTTTAACAACTGGTAAGTTGAAACCAGTTTTGGAGAACATGTCCAAGACATAGCATGTTCAAAGGGAATGCAGCCTGAATTCTCATGTTCATTGCAGCATTACTCACAATAGGTGAGATATGAAGTAAATGTAAATGTCCATCAACAGGTAAGTGAATACTTAAAATCTGGTGTGTATATATATATATATATATATATATACACACACACACACACACACTGAAATCCTTTTCAGTCTTAAAACGAAGTAATTCTTATTTGTCATCACATGGATAACCGGAAGACATTAAACTGAGCAAAGTAAGACACATGCAGGAGGAGAGATGGCAAATGGTCTCCCCGACAGATGTAATCAAAATGTTAAATTCAGAGAATCAAAACATCTGATGGCAGTTGTGGGGGAAGGGGGATGTGCCGTAATGTTTCAGTTAGAAAATAGATGTGCCAGGGAAGTCTATTGTACTACACAGTGACCATGTTGGTAAAAATTGATTGCACACTTGAAATTTTCAGCAAAGTAGGTCTTAAATGTCCCCACTGCAAGAAAAAAATAGAAAGAAATACAATAACTCTGTGGGGTGGCGATGTGTTCACTACCTTGACTGAAGTAGTTCATAATATTTACATAGCTCAGAACCTCATGTTCTGTAGTGCACACACACACTCCCACCCCCACACAGCCCCACACACAATGTTTTCGTTATGCTTCAATGAAATGGAAAGAGAAAAATGGTGCCGTAATCATGATAATAACTGAAGAGACTCACGCATTTGCTAAGTACTGCTGACAGACCAGTCAGAACAAGTGTTTTGTGAAAGGAAAGGAACCCGGTCATTCTCCCAAGTTTGCACCTTGCATGAATACACACTTGTGAGAAGGTGATAAAATTCTGCACTTTGCACTGGTAATCGAAACACTTCAGAGATGCAAGGCCACAAAGCCGAGACTCAGTAAAGTCTGTGTCTATGGAGACAAGCACAGGTTCCTCTGTGGAAATTTCCTGCTCGACTCTGTCTGGAATCATACTACTAAAACTATTCACTGGACACTCACCAGGAACCCTTCTGGGGGCATTTCCTAAATGGTGTAAGTTCAGGAATACATCTTCTTTGTTCTTAATAATTGCCTACATATGAGAGGAAACTGTTATTTTAGATGATGGGGAAAGCAGCGATTCCCAATGTAAAGCATGATCACTTTCGATTTCAGAGGTTACAGCACAGAACAGGTATCCCTGGACAGAGATCCCATGTCAGAAGAGCAGTGCTTGGTGACAGCCTGGGAAGAGACTTGCTCAAGGGCTTAATGCTAAATGAATAATTGCTGAGCCACTAAAGAGGAAAATGCCAGCAACACTAACTTACATTTAGTACCAGTAAAAAGAGGCTAATTGGAACTAGCCCTAGGCAGATACAACAGGTGTGAGATGGTCTTAACTGTCTAACCTTTGCCCAGAGAGGGTGGGGGGGGTTGGGGGTGGGAAAGAGAGGATGGGGAGAAAGAGGGAGAGAGGGAGGAAGAAGAAAGGAGAGAGGGAGGAAGAAGAAAGGAGAGAGGGAGGGAGGAGGAAGGGAGGAAAGGGAAGGGAGGGAAAGGGAGAGAGGGAGTGAGGGGGAAGGGAGGGAAAGGAAGGGAGGGAAAAGAGAGGGAGAGAGGGAATGGGGGAGGGAGGGGAAAAGAGAGGGAGGGAAAGAGGTAGACAGACTCCTTCTTTTTACTATTCAGGACCTCCCATATTCAGAAATTATGTTCACAGGAACCAACTTTTGTGTAAAACATTTTTTGCAGGGTATTACACACAGGAGAGGACACAAAGTTCACCTTGATCAAGACCCTAACTAGGTCCTACTGCAGCTAGAGAAGTGGATTGATGTGGAGGTCCTGCCACACTGGAGCGCCTTCTATTCATTTCCATTGTCTTTCCCACGGTGGCCAGTATCCCTCAAGCTGTGCATTCTGCTTTGATGCCTCTATCCACTGTTGTACTCTCATTAATATGACTCAGGCGCTGTTTCCTTGCCAGCACACTCCAAGGACTCTTTCTCCATACAGTTAGCCACAGACACCACACTTATGTGAATGATTCTCCCTTTTGTTCTTGCCTCAAATGAGGTTGGGGGAAGCTTCAAAGGATTCTGGGTTTGAGTTTCTGTGTCACTGCTGAATATAAAGAACTGTTACATCCAGTTACGAAACATTGCGAGACCACTATTTCCTGAACCCGTTCCTACCTGTACAGACAAAGGGTGTGCGGGAACTGGGCTAAGAACTGGCTGCTTTCCTGAACTGAAATTGTCCAAATGGCACTTCCCGATGAGTCATGGACAGTGCAAGGGGAGGGGACTCTGGTGTCATTACCAAGGTTACTGAAGCACTCTGCTATTGCAAAATAGCATCAGTGGCATTCGTTCTATATAGAGTCAATGTATTAGCTGCGTTGTTCAAACCGAAGCCTCTTAAAAGAGATTAGTCTACTTACGCATTTTATATATATTCCCTTAATCTGAAATTTCTGTCACAAATACCTTTGAGAGGTGCACATCTTCTAACAAATGGTTTTTATTCCTCTGAGCACTAGAGTTACAAATTAGCTAGCTGACACACAAGCAGGCTTCGTCACCTGATCAATAATTAATCACATCTCCATCATCCAGGAAAACACAAGTGTCCGCCCGATGAATGAGAAGTGGCACTTATTATGGGGCTTGAATAAGACACTGTGTGTACAGCACTTGGAACTCAGAAGGCGCTAAACAATAGCCGTTCTCATAACTAGAAATTGAAACATCTAGAATAAGTGAATGTTTAGTTACCAAGGCAGTCTACAAACAAAACTTTACAAGCTTGTTCCTGAAATCATATGTAGTTGGGATGAACATGAGGCATGTTGCTGCCACAGACACCCCTGGGGTTCAAGCAGCTCTTTCAAGGTGCCTGGGAGGTTTCTAATCACATCATTTCTAATCCTCAAAAGTATTCACTATGACATAGACATGAGTAGCATCATCAGTCTTGGGGAAGGAGAAGGAAACAAAAGTACCCAATAACCCTTAAGAGGCAGGCCTGATTTATACTCTTTTCTAGTTTTCCCAAGTATTTAGAAAAATGAAAGTAATTCTCGGTAGGTTACTAAATGGGGTCCTTTCCTTATGAGAGGCACAGTCCAGATCCTTCTGGGAAATAATTGAATCCAAACCCCTTCTTTGTAACTTTGGTACCAGATACGCTTAAAGGAGTTGGTAGAGGGTGGGCTCTTTCCTTACCGAATTCCTGCTGTTAGCCAGATCACTCAACAATAAGTCTTATTTCCCTCACTATGAAATGGGTATGACAGTAACATTATCTTTTCCAACAACTGTTGTGAAATTCAATTGGGAAAATGTAGGAACTTATTCAAGCACATTTAAAACACAAACTGCTTCAAGATATCTTCCAGACATAGAGGGTACAAAAACTTAGAAGACACAGCCCCCATCTTTGCCTTAGTCAGAGCAGGACCACTCATAAGAATGTGCTTTGTGATGGAGCGGTACCAGAAACCCATTTAGACACACATTAGAGGGCAAATAGAGAACAGGCCACCCAATGGTTTATTTTTAAGCAGAATCTCATATGAGTATGCATATATAATTATACCTTAACTCATGCCAGTATATTTTTATCGTTCAATTTTTAACATTTCTTGCTTTTCCTTCAGTGCACAGCTACTGAGTTCTATTTTTTTTATATAAACTCTACCTAGAAGATACCATATATACTTCCCAGTAATTACAGTTTTCTTTAAGTAAAATGGTTACTTACAGACAGTTAGAAAGTAGTTAACCTGTAAAGACGCGTAATGAATCCTGCGGTTTAGAGAGGACAGCAGGGAGGCTCTAGCATTTAAGCTGGAGCATAGGCAATTCCGCAGGTCAAATGGGAAAGCATGTGCTGAGAGTTGCCAGGGACGAAGAGGCGTTCAAGGCATGGGGAACTGTATGTGAGAAACCAGAGCAGTGTCTCAGCAGTTCGGGACATGCTCTCCTGTGCAGAGGAATTTGGTTCCAGCATCCACACTGGGTGACCTGTGTTTGTCCAGGGTCATCTGGTCCTCTGTCATCCTTGGCACCCTTACGTATGCCCATAACCACACAATCACACGTGAATACGTGTAATTTTTAAACCACAAATCTTGTCTTAAAAATCAGAGAAGAGCAAATTGTAAAAAGTAATAATCTTTAGGCACACGTTCCTAACGTATCCCTGGAAAAGGCGATTTAAATGCAAGTTTCTTGAGATCTGGAGAGATACAGTTCTGCCCACTGTGTCCAACCTTTGGATGTATCTTCTAACTTTGGCTTTGTTTTCTAAGTTTCTAAAGCTTCCTAAATACTCAGCTTATCTTTATGCTACCTGTTTAAAATTTCTCAGCAGGCTCACCCACAGGTTCTCCTCCCACCCACATCAACAAGGTCAGAGATAGCCACGAAAGAGCACACTTTTAGTACAGGGTTGAGACTGACTCCAGTAAGGACAAGCTATGAGAGTGAAATGCTCATTTGCCACAGTGAAGCAAAGCAAAGCACAAGTAAGAGCTACCTTCAGCTACTCACCCTGCTGGAAACCGTAATTGCAAAAAAGGTACTGCCTGGTACCTGTAAATGAGGATGGCTTTGTCTAGCATATCTTCCTTCAGGTACCGCTCCTTACCTTGAAGTCTTAACTCCTTTGTCATTCTCAAATGCCACCTACCTACCAAACCTGTTCTTTGCCTTGATTCCACTGTCCTTCGTAATATGCTTGCTTTTTACCCTCTCCTGAGCCTCTCTTTGAATGGCTCTTTTATTTTGCCTGGAACATCTATCTGCAAATTCAAAAAAATGTATTTCATGTTTGAAGTTCAGTATTCTTGCCCCCCCCCCTACAAATAGCTTCTCCCACAGTCCAGTCAGCAGCTTCACCTTAAGAATTCAACTGAAGAAAGGACAGTTTGGAGATGAAGAGAATGTGGCTACAATTTTGGAACATGCTTCCAGAGAAAAGAGAATGTTTGGGGAAAATTAAGAATCTGAAGAGAGGACAGGCTGGGGAGATCGCTCAGGCAAACACAGAGAACTTGAGTTTGGTGCATACCCAGCTCAGAGCACATGTTAAAAATAAGAAGTTTCCTGGCCTGGTAGTGCATGGTGATCACCCTTTGCTTCAAAAGCTGAAACATGCAGATCTCTGGGGCTTGCTAAACAGCCGGTTTCTCCTACTTGGCAAGTTTCCAGCCAGTGAGAGATTTGGTATTGCAAGAAAAGGTGGACAATGCTCAGGAAATGACATCTCATGTTCTCTCCTGGCACATAAGCAAATGTGGAAATGCGTACACATCATCATGAACACACACATGTAATTTTAGAGGAGCTGTGTCCTTGTCTGAACTTAGTCTCTGACAGAGAGATTAGAAAAGCTAAAATAGAGAAACTTTGAGGAAAGATCATAGGAGCTGGGATATTTAGTATATACAGGGAGTACCTAGGTCCTCAATCTATGCATCATACACTGAAAGAAGATTTCCAGCTGTTTTGTGAATTCACCTTTTATTGGGAATAAAGCTAAAAGGAGCACCCTACCCTTTGTCTAGTTTATTACACCTGCAGTTTGCGTCCAAGTATTTTCTTTTTTTCTTTTTTTTTTAAGATATTTTTATTAGATATTTTCTTCATTTACACTTCAAATGCTATCCTGAAAATTCCCTATACCCTACCACCGCCCTGCTCCCCTACCCACCCACTCCCACTTCTTGGCCCTGGCGTTCCCTTGTATTGGGGCATATAAAGTTTGCATATGTAGCAGAAGATAGACTAGTCAGCCGTTGAATGGAAGAGAGGTCCCTTGGCATTGCAAGTATTTTCTTCATCTACAATGTTTTGCTACAGAAAATATATCAAGATCAACAATGTGTTCAAGAAAAAAGCATTCGAATTTCATTAGGCAGCTATGTGAGAATATAAGTTTGTTAATGTCTAGGCCATTGTCCATGTGCCTTAATTTCATATAAAAATTAGTTGACATGACATTGTCTTTCAACGATCTCCTGGAGTACCATTCCCTGGTCTGCTGTGAGTGGCTCAACTTGCATTTTGTGGATGTGTGTGTTCCATATGTAAATGTGATAAGAACCATGATTAGGCTTAGACTGCAGGCTGGTGTCCCATCTTGAGGGCATCATTGGTCTAAAGGAAAAATAAAAGACAACCAAAAATTCACATGTACCCAGGACAACAGCAATGGCCCCTGAGAACCTTTCCACCCATAAGAAAGAAAGATGAAGAATCTCTTGGGAGAATGGAGAAGTAAGTGACATCGTAAGGTCACTAGTTGGCTATTAACAGGCTTGGAGAACATTAGAGCTGGACTTCCCTCCTAATCAATAGCTCGGAAAACCAAAGAGTAATTGAGTTTGGTGGCATACACTGTTAATCTTAGTTCTCTGGAGGCAGAGGCAGGAGACTTTCTGTGAGTTCAAGACCAGCCTTGACTACATGGAGAATCCCAGGCTAGCCAGGCTATATAGTGAGACCCTGCCTGAAAATAATAAGTAAACAAAGCCAAAGACAGGGACTCCAAGACTATACATATCTGTCAGATTGAGTTCTACCTGTTACTCTGGGAAGAGGCCTAGCACCCTGAGCTTCGCCAAAGGTCATTGGTTGACAACTATCTAAATCTCACTCCAGCGACTATACATTTTATACATCGATCAAGTGAAATGCTCTCTGATTAAAAAAAAAAATCATACTCCTTCCTCACCCTATAAGAAAATTAAATGGGTTTGTCAGTCACCTGGACAGAACAAAAGGCTTCCCCTTGGGAAAGCTGACAGTTCCAGAGACTTAGAAAAGGTACAAAAGCTAGTTAAAACAAAAATTGACACAATGGTTTTTTTTTCGGTCCCTGTCTGCTGTCACTCCTTAAGCATGGCCCACTTTACTCTCTAATAAGTTCTCTCTGTATTCTATACCAAGAATCTGCTCTGAATTGTGTTCAAGGAGATCACAAGGAGTACAATCTCAGAGCAACCCAGAGTAAAAGCCTGGAGACAGTAACCCTTCATTGAAAGTTCAAGCCCTCATTGTACCTACCAAAATATACAGTACCAAAAAAAAAAAAAAATGCATTCAGACAATCATCAATGAAAAGACACTGATATGTTCTTCTTCTTACAGAATCATAACATAGGCAATTCAGTTTTGCTATTACAGAAGGAGGAATCATAACTGGTAGAAAATACAGTATTGCTATCAGACAAGAAGGCTCACATACATGTGGTGTGTGTGTGTGTGTCTGTGTTTGTGTGTATGTGTGTGTGACTCTCTGTGAGTATCTGTGTGTGTGTGTCTGTGTGTATGTGTCTCTGTATATGTCTGTGTGTGTGTGTGTGTGTGTGTGTCTGTATGAGTCTGTGTGTGTCTCTGTGTATGTGAGTGTTTGTGTTTGTGTGTATCTATGTGTGTCTGTGTATGTGTGTGTGAGTGTGTGTGCTTGTATATTTGTGAGTGTGTATGTATGTCTCTGTGTATGTGTGTGTGTGTGTGTGTGTGTGTGTGTGTGTGTGTGTGTGTGTGTTCATGCACACAGTGCTAGTGTGCATGCTGCAATGTCTGTGTTTGGATTGTATCTTGTCAGAGGACGAAACTACAGAACAACAAATAGAACGGATTGACTCTCTGGTTAGACCAGCACAGAAGAAAATAATTTGTGTGAATATTTGTCCCTGGCCTCAGGCAGGTTTGCTGCTTGTCCCTAAGAAACTGAAGTGGAGAAGATGAGAGGAGGGAGGGGGATTATTTTCCCCCCTTCCGCAGTGTGCTGACCTCACCCTTCCCTTGAATGGCTGAGTCTGTGGTTATGCCAGCATTCACAATTTCCTTCCATCTGGGTTACACAGAGAACCACAGCGATTTTCCATAGACACGGCCCCAGCTGAGTGTTTTACTCTCACAACCGTTCCCCATAATTCTGTTAGTAAAAGCAGACCTTGGACTAGACATAAGGACAAGCACACTTCCTTGGTCTCCCTTGCCCTTCATGGCCACACCAAGGTCAGGAAGAATATGTATTAGCATCCCCTCCTTTGTCTTGAGCTCTGGTAGCAATGACATTGGACATTCTAGACTTATTCCATTTGATTTGAAGTATACCTATAGTTTCAGATGAAGATCTGAACAATAACTGGAAATAAAACAAACTCCCTTCTAAAGCCCCAAGCACCCTGGAATGATTAAATTAAAACCAAGGACAATTAGTTCAGATTCCTTCTTGATTCAATTTGAATCTTCCAAATGAGGAATGTTTTTCGTGAATGTTTTAAGACTCAATTTATTGTACATTTTATCAATTTTGAGTGCACGGCCAATTTTTCTTTTATTTTCACCTTTTCACAAATAGTAAAATTGAAAGTGTTCTGCTTAGATTTCAAGGGGGCATTAGCTCTCCCCTCGAATCTTCTCTCTGGTCTTATGAGAGTGGTCCATTGTGCCCCAGGACAACAGTTTCTTTGCAGCTCTGAATCTTAGACACTAAAGACAGCCTCTCTTCAATGGGGTTACTACAGGGGGAAAAAGAAAGAAATTTCAGTGCCTCATAGAAGGGACAATCTAATCCTCTTTGCTGGTACATCTGCTGTGGCAGTTTTGCTCTGCAAATCAAAAAGCATCCCATTAGTTGAAGTTCCTTTTCCTTTCATTTTTATTCAGTTTGTGAAATGTGACCAGTATTCAGCAAAAAGGAAAAAAAAAAACAAAGTTTCAGGCTATTTTATTCACAAATTTCCACCCGAAGGGTGTGCACTCGGGTTTGTTGTCTGATTTCCGCTTACTGTCCCCCCACCTCCCCTTCTATTCGATGGAAGGAACCCTTCTCTGGCAGAGTGCAATACATTCAGAGGGCTTTACAAAACAAAGCTTTGAGCTCTGAGTCAGCAACAAACTCATCTTTGTTCGTGTGCTTCTATTAAGGAAAGAAGGCCAATTTTATGCAGGTTTCTATGGCTGGCTTCACAAAGGCATCTCTCTGTGTGCGAGCTCTCTGGCAGGGACAGCCGACTCTGAGATCATCGCTTTCAGTAATCAGCAGCTGCAATGAAGATCAGAGAGAGAAAATCATAAACCGGTTTATAGAGTGATTTTTTCCTGGGGAGACTGAAATATAAATTCATGCGAGGGTTAGCAGTCAATAAATGCAGCCTGTTGGTTGCATGCATATGCAGAGAGCTCAATGCTTCCTCTACATTTTCCTTCAGCGCCAAACGTACTTTGATTGGACATTCACACCATTTGTCTTGAAGAGGAAGTGAGACTCATTTGCATTTCCCTGGGTTTCCCTGGAAATTCGCAGGAATTCCCCTCCATTTAATGGTGTTTAGTGTGTTCGCGATTATGTTAAATTCTAATATCACAGCGTGTCTCCAGTCTGTGAACATTTGTTCAACAATATAGTGCAGGTTCCATAAGATTCTCTGCTGGACCACCTGGACGTGGTTGAAGACTTCTGATATATATGATATACTTTTGGAAGAAACAAAATACTTCCAATTGGTTCCTGGGGCAAACATTTAAAAATCGACAACATAAAAACACACCCATGTGTCATGAGACTTTAGGAAAGCAGTTCTCAGCCTGTGGGTTGAAGGACCCTTTCACAGGGGTGGCCATCAAAAACCGGAGATATTTACATTGTAATTCGTAACGGTAGCAAAATTACAGCTATGAAGTAGCAACAGAAGTAATTTTATGGCTGGAGTCACCACACGTGAGGGACTGTGTTAGGGGTTTCAGTAGTAGGAAGGGTGAGAAGCACTGCTCTAGGAGAAAGTAGTCTGTGCTCAAGGTTTTTCTAGAAGTTCCTGTAGCTCTGAATTTTCAAATTTCATATTAATTAAGACTTGATAGAAAGTACAGTACTTAAACTTCTTAGAGTCCCAGTACATCTCAAAATCTGAAATATGCTAAGAAGGGGCATTCCTTTCATCCCTCCTACCTTCAAGAGTCTTTTGCTCCCAAGATCATACTTGTAGGAAATTCTGACCATGGCTGAGAGTCAGACCAGAACAGTCTTTGAAGCGACCAAAACTCAGGCTCTCCAGGATGGCAATGTATCCTGAAAAAATAAAAGGAACATATTTTGTTTTCTGTGGATATATAAAGTATTTATGATCAGAAGCTATCTGAAAGTATGCATTCAAAAATCAATTACAAGGTCAAATAAGATGCATGCTTTCTACTTTTTTGTAAATAGGAAACCTATGGAGCCTCCAGTTATAAAATAATAGTTTATGATTCCGCTTTCAGAATCCCATAGCATAAAGTCAGAGCTAAAACTGGGGCACTTAGAAGTTGCTTTTGATAGACAGCCTTGATTCCTCATTTGGATCTACAAAATAATCAAAAGCAGAATGAAGTTGACCATCGGTCTTCATTTTCTTTCTGTCTCCCTTTACTTTGGCTGAAGTCATCATCCTTAACCTTTCCTCTTGAGCCATCTTGATTCCTAGAATAAAACTCTGTAATATAGACCACCCTCTAATGAAATTACCCAGGAATGTAAAAGTGTAAGAATCAGACTGAACTCAAGCGATGAAAATAAAAGAACTTCTTCATTGCAGACCCAGAACTGAGACATTGACTGGACCACTTACTATGCCTAAGTATATGGAGCTCTTGTCACAATTTTGCCTCTACTTAAGTCTACAGCTCCTAGTGGTTTGTGATTTCTAGATCCCTAGAGAGAGGTCAGACTAAATAAAGTCCTTCTCAGTTTTGCCTTCTTATCTCTTTCATGCCATACTGAGGAGAGGTGGCTAAGCCTAGACTGCTTCGGATGCTGGAGATCTGGTTTTTACCCTCACGATTCCATGTGTAGAACCATGATCTGATTAAGATAAGATGTGAGACTCCTGTGGTGCTCAAGTATGTGAAAATTTAGCCTCAGCTACTATACTACCCATTCCCAATTCATTGCTACCAACCACAGATTCCAGAGGGGGGGGAAGCCATATTTTCATTATGTTGTACTTTCTATTGTAGACTGAGATCTGATAGGAAAGACTTTGTTGATTCTTGTTTTTTGTTGCTTTAGGCAAAATATTCTTACAAGTGCCAAATAGAGTGTAAACAAGACAAATATGGGTGCCTGCTTTTCTGTAACACAGAACTAGAAGAGAGAAACAAGGCAATGAATTGTATATTATCCAGTCATGTGATGATCTTCTCCCTTTCTAAAGGGGAAAAAAAACGTATTTTCAGAACTGAGTGCATAGAGGAGAAATTACTGATGGATGTGATTTGTCTATCCTGAAACTTGCCTGGCTCAGGGAAGTCATCTTCACAGGCGATTAGCTTGATACTTCGCTGTAAATGCTTTACATTTACCCTGACTGCACATTGGGGTAATAATTCATAATGAGTGAGGATGATCCTTTGAATTTTTGCCCAGGATTTGTGAGCAACTCTTTCTGTTTGTCAGTGACTGATGAGTCATGGTTCACATGAGATCTGGTCAATGTGCCAACCTTTGCAAGAAAACAAGAACGATTTCAAGTTTGGAATGCTTATCACAAGTCTGAACTTCTCTGAGTTGGAAAATAACCCCGAAGACACATACCTCAGTACTGGATATACCACAACACATAAAGAATCTGTTCACACTCTCCACACAAGCTGAGACTTGGCTAAAGGGTATATATATATATATATATATATATATATATATATATATATATATATATATATATATATGAAAGATAATGGCTGAACTAAAGAGAAAGATAGTGACAGAGACATTGATAAAAATCAATACATGTCAGAATGCTTGAAAATTTATGAGAATTTCGAACAAATACTGAAGCTTCTGGCATTGGCTGTTTGTTGGTCTCTGCTGCAGCTCACACTCTAGGTTTGGCCTTCTATCCTTGGCTGTTTGTTGGCCTCTGCTGCAGTTCATTCTCCTTCCATTTCTAGCTGTAAACTTTGACTCAAGAGATTGTATATATGCATTGGTATCTTAGATAGCTACAGCCCTGCCAGCAATCAGCTGTCCCTGGGCCACTTCTTAGTTCTATGGTATGCATGTCTACAGCTAGTCCTGCCTCTAGATGTATGAACCAAATGGCAAAATGGAAAAAACAAACAAACAAACAAACAAACAAAACTACCCTCCAGACAGTGAACAGAAGATTCTAGACCTCTTCAACACATATTCCACAAGGAAGGTACAGCCTCCATTTTGCATATTACCTTATAGACTTCTAATTTACTGTTTATCATGTTGGAAGTGGGAGATGGTAGTGGAGGTAGAGAGGGAAAGAGCCTTCTATAATACACCCTTCTAAGCTCAGCCCGAGTTGTACTATACAAACTTTAGCAAATATTTGGCTTTTAATGTAACATGGATGAGAAGGTATTGAAATGTTTTGATTTTCAAAATCTTACCATAGCTGCAAGGTGATGGAGTCACCTGAAAAGAACAGTTTTGAAGGAGGACACCTAGGAAACAGCTGTAGAGTGGCAGACAAGAGACCATTGTCCCTGTGGGTCCCTGTGAACAGCATCAGTTAATAATGAATACAATGCTCTCACATTCTTCAAAGCCCTTAGAAACACTAAAAAACAGATTTGTCTGTGGGAGCAAGCCAAAGTGAGAAAGGAAGCTCTCACTCCCACGCACCTTACTACCTATGCCAATGTGGCTTTATCATCCATCTCTCTTAGCTAATAGAATTTAATACTCCACTTGTTTTTATCAATATAACTTTCAGGAAATGCTTCCCCAGAAAGAATAAAATTTTAAATATCTTTATAGTTTGCTCTAGGAACATTCTGGGAAGGAATGAATATTAGATTGCATAACATAATCTAGAATACTTTTCCTTGCTGTGATCAGTAACCCATTCTTATATTAGAGTCCTTCCACAATCTCAAAAGAGTCTTTAAATCTCACAATTCTCCCCTCTTTTCCTTCATATTGAAGAAAAGAAAAAAAAGGAAAGAAAAGAAAAGAAGAGAAGAGAAAAGAAAAAGGAATGGTATACTTTAGTTCTTTTAGCAGGATGATTTTGATTTATGATAAATAAGTGATAACTCATGTTTCAAAATAGTAAGGATTCTTTAACATTAGCTATTGAAAGACCTGTTGCAAAAGTTGCCTCACAAAAAGAAAACAGAAATATTTTGTGCAATAATAGATCTATTCACATGACTTTAAACTTTGTGTACCAAAGGTAGAGTCTTGGAATTCTTTCCTTGGAACAACCTTAAGTTAGTCAACAGCAATAAGTCCTTAAAAGTATTGTGTTTGTTTCCTATAAATACAAAGAATGACAATTTTATTTTTAAAGGACTCACTCACAGCAAGGGAGGCCCAGATCTCTATCAATGAATGGGAATGACAAATGCAGAACATTGGATGTGAAAGGCAAATAGGAAGATCCTGAAGCTGGCTCAAAAACTCAAAGTTTAGTAGAAAACCAGAGCTATCTACAGGGCTCTGTAGGTGTTTGAAAACACAACAAAAGATCTTTTAGAGACTATTTCAAAGTCTTGTTAGTGAAAAATGAAGGGCCTCTGAGCTAGTCCTGAAGGTCAAGTAAGGTTACTTCAAAGAGATTCTTTAAAATTTAGATAAGTCATCTAAATTCAAGTGTAACATGTGATTACCCCTACTGACTAGTATTCTGGGTACTGGAAGGTCCTTTGTGTAATTCCAGAGGAGAAATGTAATCATTAATATCACCTAGTTACAAACCCTGAGACCTAAAACAGTGACCTGCCTACAAGGTATACTGGTACAATAGTGGCACAAATGTTATGGGAGTAAACAACAACTATTTTAACAGCAGTTTCATTAGTTATAACCCACATTTGACACTGCTAAAGCGACCAAGAACTTGCTTGGTTAGAGTCACACCAAGGTATTTTATATTATTTGTGACCATTGTGCAGGGAGTTGTTTCGCAAATTTCTTTCTCAGCCCGTTTATCCTTTGATTATAGGGAGGCTACTGATTTGTTTGAGTTGATATATCTGGCCACTTTACTGAAATTGTTTATCAGCTGTAGAAGTTCTCTGGTGGAGTTTTGGGGTCACTTAATTATAATATCATATCATCTTCAAATAGTGATATTTTGACTTCTTCCTTTCCAATTTATATCCCTTTGACCTCCTTTTGTTCTCTAATTGCTCTGGCTAGGACTTTGGATACTATTCTGAATAGAAAGTGAGAGAGTGGGCAGCCCTGGAAATCAGTCCTCAGAAAATTAGACATAGTACTAGCTGAGGACCCATCTATACCACTCTTGGGCATATACCCAGAAGATGCTCTAACATGTAACAAGGACACATGATTCACTTTGTTTGTTTATAGCAGCCTTATTTATAATAGCCAGAAGCTGGAAAGAACCCAGATGTCCCTCAATAGAGAAATGGGTGCATAAAATGTGGTCCATTCACCCAGTGGAATATTACTCAGCTATTTAAAAAAATGACTTCATGAAATTCTTAGGCAAATGAATAAAACTTGTAAATACCATCTTGAGTGAGGTAACTTAGTCACAAAAGAACACACATGGAATGCACTCACTGATGTGGATATTAGCCCAAATGTTCAGAATAGCCAAGATTCATATGAAGCCCAAGAAGTAAGATCAAATTGTGGATGCTTCAGTGCTTCCAAGAAGGGGGGAAATACTCACAGGAGAAAATATGGAGACAATGTGTGGAACAGAGACTGACAGAAAGGCTATCCAGAGAGATCCATCCCACATACAATCACCAAAACCTGGATGTTATTGTGGATGCTGGGAAGTGCTTGCTAATGGAGGAGTTGGAAAAGGGACTAGAGGAACTAAGGGGGTTTGTAGCCCTATGGGGGAAGAAACTTCCCATCATGGTTAGAAAAGGCCAGACCCCTAGAGCTCCTGGGAACTGGACCACTAAACAAAGAATACACATGGAGGGACTCATGACTCTGGCCACATATACGGTAAAGGATGGCCTTGCAAGGAATGTGAGGAGCAGCCCTTGAGTCTGAGAGTGTTTGATGCCCCAGTGAAGGGGAATGCCAGGGGAGCAAGGCGGGAGTGGGTAGGTGGTTGCGGGAGCACCCTCATAGAGGCAGGGTTAGGGGAATGGGATAGGGGGTTTCCAAACAGGAGACCTGGAAAGGGGAAAACATTTGAAATGTAAATAAAGAAAATATCCAATAAAAGGGGGGAAAATGAAGCAAATGCAACAAAAAGAAGTGAAGGAAGAAACATAACAATAACACGATTTCTAAAGACATTGCTATACAGACCATCTCCAGTAGATAGACAATGGCCCCCAGTTGAGGGCTGGGGCCACTAACCTATCTCAATGTTTTTAACCCACAAATGTTCCTGTTTAAAGAAAAGACAGACAAAAAAATGGTGCAGAGACTGAAGAAAGGGCCATCTGGGAATGCTATACCTGGGGATCCATCCTGTCGGCAAACACCAAACCCTGACACTGTTGCGATTGCTAAGAGGTGCTTGCTGACAGGAACCTAGTGTGGCTGTTCCTTGGGAGATTCTGCCAGCAACTGACCAATGCAGATGTCAATGCTTGGAGCCAACCATCAGACTGAGCACAGGGACCCCAGTGGGTGAGCTGGCCAAAGGACTGGAGGAGTAGAAAGGGATTGCAACCCCATAGGAAGAACAATGTAGAATGGCTGGACCACCCAGTACTTCCAGGGACTATATCACCAACCAAGGAGTGTAGAAGGAAGGATGTATGGCTCCAGATACATATGTAGCTGAGGATGCCCTTGTTTGACATCAGTGGGAGGGGAGACCCTTGGTCCTGTGGATGTTTGATGCCCCAGTGTAGGGGGATGCTGGAGCAGAGGAATGGGAAGGGGGTCTGGGGAAGCACCCCCATAAAGACAAAGGGGGAGGGGGAAGAGGCCAGATGTGCAAGAGGTGTTGTGGAGGATAACCAGGAAGGGGGATATCATTTGAGATGTAAAAGAATGGAATGATTAATAATAATAATTTTTAAAAGGCATTGCTATACCCTTATAGTAGAGCACAACTCAACCTTCTTACAATAGATGGCAATTAACCCAGAGATCCACAACTGGACAATGTGCAGTCAGACACTCTGGACCCCTTAACCCTTAATTAGATTTTAAAAAAAATTAAACTTCTTCCCTCCAAGTTCATAGATCTATGTGACAGAGGAGGCAGAAGTAAAGGGCAGAGGTGGCAGACAACCTCACGGAAAAAGTTTTCCAGCAAGAATAAGACTAGTATATATATGAACCTACATAGACAGTGATAGATTCACAAGACCTACAAAGGTTCAAACCATAAGAAAATACCAGTTCTGATAAAGATAAGTAGACACAAAGCCCTACCTCAATGAAGCTATTAGCAGTTGATATCTGCCAGATGAGAAAATCAGTTTTTGCTAGTGGAATGACATTGGCATTCCCAGGTAAGCCAAGGCATAATTGGCCAACACAAAATGAAGTCTATGTATTTTCGTACGTTTTGTGGTTTCTTTGGGTATTTTGAGTTTTATTTGTTGTTTTTTCTTTTGAGTTTTTTTTGTTTTATTTGTTGTTTTTTCTTTTGAGGTTTTTTTTGTCTTATTTTATTTTTTGTTTCTTTTTCTTTTTTTTTTCTGAGAGAAAGAAAAGGAACATGAAGTTGGCTAGGTGGTTAAGTGATAACTCACTTATTGGTTGTTTAGTTAATAGTATGTAATTGTTTTCTTATATTGTAGACTGTTGTCCTTGGGGCAAAACAGTCACCATCTTTATTATATCAGTTATGCCTGCTTACATGAGTTAGACACCATCAGTTCTATGGACTGTGGACATTCCTTCATAGAATGAAAGAGTATGACAATCACTGAGTCCTCATCTGAGTGTTAAGTTACCTACCCTTCTCAGACAATTCTACCCCAATTGTACTTTGTATCTCAGGCAGAGGCTAGAGGACATAGGTTGAGAAAGTTTCAGGGAAGGAGACTTTATCTATGGGGCCATGGAGAAACTGGAATAGATGAAGTAATTATTAATAAATCAATCCCAATTGTAGTTTGCTACCTGACCCAATGGTTTATGTTCCTGAATGAAACACAAACACACAGCCTTTATATTTTAATATGCCTTAAATAGAGCAATACCTGGGATACTAGCTGATCTCCAATGCTGTTAGAATCTACCTCCCACTGATAATTCTGAATTACTACTTACTAGATTCTATATTATATTTCAGCTGTTCTGGACCCAGTTGGGCTGTGTTCTCCTTCTCCTGGATCCTTCCTTCACATGTGGCCATGCCTCTCTTTCCTACATTCTTCTCAGGCATAGTGTCTCTCCTCTCCTCTACACTCTTCCAGCATGGCAGATCTCTTCTCCTCCTCCTGGTCCCAAGCCGAGGAATCCTAAAATCCTGTCTCTGTTCTCCCCAGTTATTGGATATTGGCATCTTTATTTACCAGTCAGAACCAACTGGGCAGATTCTCAGAAGCTATGTGCAAACCCTGTCACTCAAACATTTCTGGGAGGAACATAATTTGCATTCATAGTACAAGCAGCTACACATGAATGGTAGAGACCTGCCAATATAGCTGTTTTAGGGGCACCCAGGCCCCTTTTGGTAATACCCTGAAGCCGTGCTCCATAAGTAAAGATAGTAAACTCATTGTCTCCTCATGGGAAACTTTAGTAGAATTGTGCTGTATTAGTCAAGATTTCTATGGTTGACATAAAACAATGTCCAAAAGCAACTCAGGGAGGGGGAAGAGGGATTATTTAAGCATACATCTCAGGTTCATGCTCACATTGCAGGAAGTCAGAACAGGAACTAAAGACAGGAACCTGAAAGCAGGAACTCAAACAGAAGCCGTAGAGGAATTCTGTTTACTGGATTTAGTCAATTACTCATTTTTCATGGCTTGTTCAACCTGCTTTCTTAAATAAACAAAGATTTGCCAAGGACCAGCCTCAGCTTAGAGAGGAGGTCTGATGAAGGGGTGTTCAAGAGTGGTAAAAATAATGGCTCAAAGTCAAATCATGGGTACAAGCTGACAACAATATACAATAACACATTCTGCTCAAGACAGCTTTCTCTGGAGATCCCCAGAAAGCTCATCCAGATAGCTCAGCTCTCACAGACAAAAGCCAGTTCTTTTATTTACACACCAATTCAGTCATTAACTCCAAGTTCCCTTTTGATTTCCTTTGAATTATTCTATGACCCCAGCCCCTTGATTCTTAGAAAGAGACAGGAAGCACATGTTTTTAACATTGCAAATGAGTTTAGAGATATGCCTGCTTTTGTAAGCATAGAAAATAAATTTAGCTGGGTGGAATCTTGCCCTGCCATCACAACTCCCCAAATCTCTTTTTCTCCTTCCTTAATATCTTTCTAACAAGCTGCATCATAGTGTAGCTGCCTCTATTCTTTTAGGCCTGTGAAGCCCCTCATATAATTCATATTGCATCATTATATTTGCATAGTTGAAACATTATATATTTTTTAACTCATGTGTTTAGAGTTTTTTCCACAGCCTTAAGGGCTGTCCTGAAGGTCACAGCATTTACCATTTTTGGTAAGGACATAGACACAGCCTCACCTCATGGACACATGCTGTATGTGATTATCATGGGGTCATTAACCTTGGCAGAGAGGACATTCCCTGATAACCTTGGCAGGGAGAATATTTCCCAAAGGAGGACCATGACGTAAAATATATACTTTTTATACAAATAAGCCTCATGCCCAGCAGCAACTGTCAACACTCATGGAGGCCCATGCCCTGCTGGCTCTGTTCAAGTGGTGGGACCATGTCTTTCTGTCCCTTCCATGACCAGGCAAAGATTCAGCAAAGACCACCTGCGTAGGGTTGACACCGTTCACAGTAGACTGGGTCCTCCCACATTAATTATTAATCAAGAAAATGTTCCACAGAGTTGTCTGTAGGCCATCTTATGGGGAAAAAAATCTCAATTGAAGTTCTCTCTTTCCGAAAGACTCTAGCACTTGTCGTGTTGACATAAAACTAACCAACACATGGACTTTGTTGTTGGGATGTCATAAAGAGGGTGTAATTACTGTTTATATCTTGCCAGGAGATGAATTCTCATAACATACTACTTCCTATGTTAAAACAATAAAAACAGAAACAGAAAACAACACTTGTAATAGTCTGTACATCAATGATTCTGAAATTTCCTATCACCTTGTACTTAGAAAAAGGAATTCCTGCCTTGACTAAAATGACAGGTGGGGATCTTTTGTTAAGGATGGCTTTTAAAGTAGAATATAAAAATTAGAAGCTAGAAGAAGACTAGAGTTCAGATGGTATGCATTTAGAGGGTAAGTGCATAGAGCTTCCAAATAAACACAGTGAATTTTTTTGGTCTTAGTTTTATTTTAAGACATTCTATATTGTAAAATTTTGTTGCCTAATGTTGAACCAATTTTACTAATGCTACCAAAACATTATAAAAGAATTTGACATGCAGTTGTCATTAGATTAATCAAATATGGACCGTTGACTAAATCCCAGTGATTGAGAATGAATCAGCAACAAAAGCTTATTGGTCAGAATATGCTCTGGCATTCAAAGATTTTGCTTTGGCCCATCACTTGTCTCTTTTAGAAGTTCAATAGAGTTTGAAGAAGCATTGAAAACAGGAATCTTCCTACATATTGTGTATAGTACCTAGATTTGTGAAAGAACTAAAAAAACAATGCTACACAGCATTCATTAGATTGAACAGGTGCATTTACAACAAAGCTCCTTTAGCTAGGATATTGCTCTCTAGAGAATTGTTGTGCTCTCTGGGAGGAACTGTAGGGCTAGGCATATGTTCCTATAATAGTATTTTAATCTTTTGCTTGACTAAACATTTTGAGGAGGAGTAAAAAAACATAATACTGCCAATTTAGCTATCAAATTTCTCTATGGTGTTGAGGTGTTTGGTCTAGAGATGGGAATATATAAACTCAATCTTATTGAGTTCCCCTTGCTGAGATGTAGAATACATTTCTAATTATAATACTTCTCATGCATTTTTGAGTAATAACATTCAGATTTGTGAACTTTCTTTTAACATAATTTTATTTTTGACAGTTTTACACACACATATTGACATATATAATTTTACACACACACACACACACACACACACACACACACACACACACTATTGTAATTCTATTCTCCCCCATTAGTCTTTTTATTCCCTCTAAAGATCCATTCCTTCTTAATTTGTCCTCCAGTGGGTACATCATTGACAGAAATAATATCTCCTTCTACAGCACTCATAACAGTGAAGGAAGGGATGGGGTCTTATGAATACCTTTTGTTTGTTTGTTTGTTTGTTTGTTTATTGTTTATTTTTCCCTCCAGTCCACTCCCAGACTATTCTTTATCCCATACCTTCTCCTACCATCTCCAAGAGGATGTCCCCACTCACACTCCCACCCCCACCCCCACCCCACAAGACTGGTCCACTCCCTGGGGCCTCAAATATCTCGAGGGTTAAGTGCATCTTCTCTCATTGAGGCCAGACCAGGTAGCCCTCTGCTGTTTATATGTCAGGGGACATATAAACAGCATATCAGCTGGTGTATGCTGCCTGGTTGGTGGCTCAGTTTCTGAGAGATCTCTAGGGTCCAGATTAGTTGAGACTGCTTGTCTTCCCATGGGGCTGCCCTCCTCCTCAGCTTCTTCTGGCTTTTCCCCAATTTAATCACAGGGGGTCCCCAGCTTCTGTCCATTGGTTAGGTGCTAGTATCTGCATCTGACTCTTTCTCCTGCTTCTTAGTCCTCCCAAAAGGCGGCCATGCTAGGCTCCTGTCTGCAAGCACACCACAGCATCAATAACTGTCAGGACTTGGGACCTATTCTTGAGCTGGATCCCAATTTGAACTTGTCAGAATACCCAGGAAACAGACTATAGAACTCAAAAATGTTAACAAGCTGAAGGGTCCAAGTGATGATGCTTCAATCATACTAGGGCAGGAGAAGAAAGCAATCCCAGGGAGCAGAGGGAGGGAAGGGCCTGGGTGGGAGAGGGGACAGGAAGGGGAAGGGAGGGACATGATCAGGTATTGGGGTGACAGGACTGAAGCTGAAGCGATGAGGACCAGCAGAAAGAATGGAAACAGGCAACCTTGGGAGGTAGTAGGTGAGGGAATCCTCTAGAATTTCCTGGAGGCCAAGGAGGTAAGAGACCCTCAGGACTCAAAGGGACGAAACTTGAATGAAGTGCTCTACACTGTGGAGGGGAAGCTAGTAGTAGAGTCCACCTCCAGTGGAGGGACAGGACATTAAGTGGAGGGATGGGGTTGCCATCCTACAGTCAAAAGCTCTGATCCATAATTGTTCCTGTCTCAAGGAACTGCAAGGACAAAAATGGAGAAGACATTGAGAGAATGGAGGTCCAGCGACAGGCCAAATATTTTCTAACTATGATTGGAGGTTGAATTTCCTAATATTGTGCAGGTATCCATTGCTGCTATGTCTTCATGGTTATAAAGACTGTTGTGTCTGAATGCAATGGTTTAAAGTATTTCTCACTACCTTTCTCCTCTCACATTCTTCCTGTATTCTCTACCATGATATTCTTTGGGCCTTACAGGTACATTGAAAGAGTGAGAAATAGATGTTCTATTTATAGTTGAGTACTCAACAGTCACTTATTTGTAGCACTTTGAATAGATAGGAGTCTGTATATTGGCCACAGCTCTCTGGGAAAAAAAGGAGCTTCCTTGACCTGGGATGAAAGCCAAACTAGTCTATGGTTATAAACATAAATATTTAGAAAGAAGTCTGACAACGCTGTGCCACTTTAGGGAAATCATTGTATGCTTCCTTCTCCCAATCATGAGGTTTTGAACAGGTTATAACACAAGGTGTGTGTTCCCTGTCATGAAGCAGGCTTCCAACCTATAAGGCTGTGCCTTATATAGCTGTCCACTACTACACCAAGTGGACAGCTTGTGTGGCAGGTCCATTTTGCAATAATCGTGTTCTATAGCTGAATACAATCATTAGCAAATTTTCTACTCTATTACCCTGCATAAAACCTGAAAATGTCAACAAGGAGAGAGCTTTCAGCATTGTAACAGCCCGATTTCTCTAGGTCCAGGATGGTGCCTCCAGTAGCATCTTACTCTCTAGGCAACCAAGAGTGACAGTGACAGTCAGTATTAGGAGGACTCCACAGTCTCTTTAGCCACTAACTCATAGGGGACCACCCTGTATCTGACCCTGGTTTTTATTTAAAAGCATATGACTTCTGGGAATAGCATTTTCCACTCCTGAAGTGCACATTCAGTCCAAGCTAATAACTATTTTTATCATCCATTTGCCAACTTAAAAAAAAAAAACCCTCAGGTAACTCCCATGAATTCAATAGTAGCTTCTGGAAGAGTTATAAATTTAGTTTCTCCATATAAATCATCTGCTAAATGATAGTTTTAACTGTCAGCTCCTGTATGCAGCAGAGGAACCATTATAATGTTGAATGCTTCAACAAAAAGAGTAGAAAAATTTGATGCCATGAGACTAAAACTGTAATATTTGAAAATTATATAATTTTATGATAAGGGAATCTGGAATGATCATATCCCCAGATTTTATTGGACCTCTTGGCAGCTTACACTGAAAAATAACTACATATAGAACAGCTACAGTAGGGGCTGAGGGCATCTTCCCTCATGCTGGGCTACACAAACTCAACTTTATCATTTGGGTGCTTTTACTGATGTGCTTTAACTCTTTTTAATCATGTGGATTTAGTATTCTTGAACTTACTTACGAGAAAAGGAAAGTTGTCATTAACTTTGATTCTAGGGCCTTCTTGAAAACTACATTTAAATAAACATTGAAGCATTTCGTTGTTTGATAAATACCATTTTAAAATGTTAGTATCCTACACTCTTTAAAATCTATGTTTCAGAATCTTCACCTTGTTGCATCTACCAAGACTAACTTTAAAAGTTCTGTAATAATTCTAAACTGTTTAATTGGCCATCCATGTTAAATGAATATCAATACTTTTATCTCTGGTCTTCGGATAATAAGAGATTCCTAATGATAATTTAGTTTAAACACTAATTCTTCAAATTTAACAGCACCCCACATCCTTTTATACCCCACACCTTTTTAAAGTTGAAATATAACAGAAACAAAAAAAAGTGCACAAGTCAATAAATTTACCCACACCTATAAACCAGTCCAGAGTGACCACTGTCCAAATAAAGATAATGTTTTAGCACACTGTTTCAGTTTCCTCAAGCTCCCAACCAGTTACACAAAAACAACTTTCTTTTTTTTTTCAGCTTTTATTAGATATTTCCTTCATTTGCATTTCAAGTGTTATCCAGAAAGTTCCCTATACCCTCCCCCCTCCAGGCCCTGCTCCCCTACCCATCCGCTCCCACCCCTTGACCCGGCGTTCCCCTGTATTGGGACATATAAAGTCTGCATAACCAAGGGGCCTCTCTTCCCACTGATGGCCAACTAGGCCATCCTCTTCTATATATGCAGCTAGAGACACGAGCCCAGGGGGTACTAGTTAGTTCATGGTTATTCTTCCACCTATAGGGTTGAAGGCCCCTTCAGCTCCTTGGGTACTTTCTCTAGCTCCTTCTTCCTTGGGAACCCTGTGTTCCATCTAATAGCTGACTGTGAGCTTCTACCTCCATGTTTACCAGGCATTGGTATAGTTTCCCCCGAGACAGCTATATCTGGGCCCTTTCAGCACCATCTTGCTGGCATATGCTATAGTGTCTATGTTTGGTGACTGATTGTGGGATGGATCCCTGGCAGCCGCAGTCGTTGGGTCCATCCTTTGGATTCAGCTTCACAAATGCTCTCTTTAACTCTTTCAATGTGTGCTTTGTTCTTAATTCTAGGAAGGGGTGANCACACACACACACACACACACACACATCAATTTCATAGCTCTGGGAGATTTACCCACATCATTTTATATGTGACTTACCCTTTACCTTATGTCTTAGTCAGGGTTTCTATTCCTGCACAAACATCATGACCAAGAAGCAAGTTGGGGAGGAAAGGGTTTATTCAGCTTACACTTCCATACAGCTGTTCATCACCAAAGGAAGTCAGGACTGGAACTCAAGCAGGTCAGAAAGCAGGAACTGTTGCAGAAACCATGGAGGGATGTTCGTTACTGGCTTGCTTCCCCTGGCTTGCTCAGCCTGCTCTCTTATAGAACCCAAGACTGCCAGCCCAGAGATAGTCCCACCCACAAGAGGCCCTTGATCACTAATTGAGAAAATGCCTCACAGCTAGATCTCATGGAGGCATTTCCCCAACTGAAGCTCCTTTCTCTGTGATAACTCCAGCTGTGTCAAGTTGACACAAACCTAGCCAATACAGCTTATAACATCTTTTGTACAGCATTTCCTAATGTTAATTCCAACACAATTATACCACACTTTTTGTGGAGCCTCCAGCTAATAGACATTTGAAGTGAAAGTTGACAATATGTTTGTATCATTTATACTCTCACCAGCAATCATCAAAATTTCCATTACTCCACATCCAAAAGAAATCTTATTCCTTCTTGTTTCTATACTCATTAGTGTGGCAAGCAGATAATTTGGATTTGGACTTACAAAATGACTGTTGATATCCATGTTCTTTGATGTACTTATGGAAACCTGCATCAATTCAAAGAATATGGAAGAAAACAAATAGTATACAAAAGAAGTTGATAAAAAAATCAAGTAAAATAACAATAATATAAAATTAGGGACAAAAGAATGGCAGCAAGTGAATGCTGTGATTCATTTAATAACCCAACAATAACTGAACACAAGCAGCAAAGCTTCCTAATAAAATGCTGCACTAAGGCTACAGAAAAACATTTCTAACAAGGTGATTTGTGTTTATGATAAATAGAAAGCATTAAGAAGCCATAGTAGCTCATTAGGCTTCAAAATAATATACAGTTCTTTTATCTCAGCCCTTGAGAGATGTAACAGTTGGATCCCCAAAGGAATTATTAGAATATTTTGTCAGAGTATCCTCATTAATATGCTTTCAAACTATATGTCTTAATAAGGCAGAATTTCATATTTCTCACCTTTAAATGATGTTATCTTATAAAATACAAATTAGCTATTCATTTCATATACACTTTACTAAGAATGATAATTCTATCTTTAGTAAGTGGTACAGAGATAATATTACTCATAAGCATTCCATCAGCTACTGTGTATGTAATAATAATTGACATCAGGAAAGGATTGAGACTTTAGAAAACTTGTGAGAAAGCATCTGCCAGTGTAGTCATTATTTTTCTTGAAGATGGTTTTCCAGAACTTTTAGCTGCCAAATAGCAATGTTTTTATGTAACAAACTTCCAAGTTAAAAAAAAACAAAGTTCCCTTAGCAGGTCTCACAACTTAGAACCTGATGAATATAATTAAATTAAAGTTTTTGCATTTTTTTTAAAAGATATGTATAGGTGACTAGCTGGCAACCTCTCAGTGGCCCATTTCTAAGTATCATTCTTAAAGCTTGATATGACTGACACATTGAAAAGTCAGTCACTTTCATCATTCACAAGAGACAATCCTTAGTAGCCTAGAATAGTATTTGTAGCACCTTGAGGACGCAAGCTCTCTCCCAAAATAATGTAAGTATGTTACTATAAATTTTCAGATATTTAAAAAAGGCAATGAAGTTTTAGGTAAAACTGGGGTATTTTGCAGGATATCCTGTGGTCTAGATTAAACAGAGAAAGTGATTTTGTTTTGCTTTACTTAACAGTCTCAAGTGTGTGTGTGTGTGTGTGTGTGTGTGTGTGTGTGTGTGTGTGTGTTTGCACATGCACACCTGTGGGTGAATGTGCATACGCCTGTGAGTGCATGTGCCTGTAGATGCCAAAGGACAACTTCAGGTGTTGAGGTGACTTCCACCTTGCTTTTACCTTTTACTTTCCCTCTATTTTCCTTCCTTCCTTCCTTCCTTCCTTCCTTCCTTCCTTCCTTCCTTCCTTCCTTCCTTCCTTCCTTCCAACCTTCCTCCCTCTCTCCCTCTCTCCTTCCCTCCTTCCCTCTCTCCCTTCTTTCTTTCTTTTTTCTTTCTTTCCTTTTGCATTGGGTCCTTCATTGATCTGGGACTTGCTTGTTGGTTAGGCTAGGCTGGTTAGCCAATGAGCTCCAAAGATCCATCTGTCTCTGTATCCACAGCACTGGGATCATAGGTGAGTGCAAGTGATTCTTTTAATGTGAGTTCTAGGGATTTACCTAAGAATCTCATGCTTATCTAGTGAGCACTTTTTAGACTACACTATCTTACTAGCCTCAAAAATGCCTTTTGGAAATCCACATCCTTTTGTTTCTGTTTTTTTCTCTTCAGTAGATGTGCATCTGACCATGATCTTCGATCTGCTGCTGTGCTCTCCCCTTGGAGAATTCAAATCTGGCTAAAAACTTTAGTGGATACTATGTAGATGAAGCCCTACATGTCTTGCTCATGTACATAGGGAGCTTAAGAAAACAATGAAGACAAATAAAGGTATTGAAGAAACACTTCAGTTCTGATCTGGAACATACAAGTGCAATCCCCTGAGCCACAGACACTGATTGGCTCTGTCTAATGCCTCCAAAGAGGAACAGGGATAGCTTAGGATAGACATATCTCCAATAGCTTAGGGATGTCATGTCCTGCATCCTAAATGCGGGTGTGCTCAAGAGAGATGAGGAATAATAATAATAGTAATAATAATAATAATAATAATAATAATAATAATAATAATAAGTAGGAGGAGGGGGAGGAGGAAGAGGAGAAGGAAGAGGAGGAGAAAGAGGAGGAGGAGGAGGAGGAGGAGCTGAGAAAACCCAAAAGATCCTGAAGATTAACAGAAGGGAAATCTAGGAAAGAAGGAACTGTCTGTCTGAAGGATATTAAGTTTTTCTTGTTCATTTCTCTGCGTTGACAATAGAAAAGCAAATTTACCATGCTTTTTATGAATTGAAGATTCAAGGTTCTTTCCCTGGTTGGTGAGAACCTAGAAATTCCAGGGTTCATTGTGAGCTGTAGATGGGGGAGAAAAGCCAGGCTCTACTAGAAAGCATTGTTCCATTGCTCGTTCTAAGTAATCAGCAAAAATTAGATGTCATATGTGATGATTCACTCTTGTACAACTCTCCACCTCAGTACCCAGTGTTATCAATGTACTCTATTATAAAGTGTTTCTTAATATTGTGTAAGGTTCACCCTTAACAAAATTATGTAAGGCCAACCATTTATTCTGTAGCTTGTTCACAATTTCCACAAGTCAGCTAGATTCTTGTCTGACCACTTCATAAATGCATGTCCTGTGAATAATTTATAAAACATCCTTAATGATTGTATTTGAGTTTGATGTTGAAAGATCCATTTGAAAGTCAAGGTTGTTAATGGAAAGAGGTTTGCCAACACAGGATCTTCTCATTGTTCTCACTGCACATCTGTCCAATGTGCAAAAAATAAAAACAGAGTTATCTTTGCAGTGTGTATGATATGTATATACAGATCTATATATGATGTGCATGTATGTTTGTGTGCATAAATGTGAGTATGTGCATGTCATGGCACGCATGCATGCAGAGAGCAGAGGACCAGTCAGTACTCAAGTTCTACCTTGTTTTGAGATGACGTCTCAATTTTGTTGTTCACTCCCTGCCGCTTACTCCACATCTGTTGTCCTGCTAGCTTTCAGGAATTCTTCTCTCTGTCTCCTGTCTTGATGTAGCAGAAAAAGGATTGTAGCTGTGAGCTACCAACTTTGGCTTGACTCATGTTCTTGTGATTCAAATTCAGGTCCTCATGCTGACAAGGAAAGGACTTCCACTACATTCGCCAATACATTCTTATTCAGTCTCTGTCCATTATGAATTTTATCTCCCCCCAAATTGTCCCCTTGCTTCCATGAGTATGCCATGGCATGTTTAAGCATGCACATGGGCAGGTACACACACACACACACACACACACACACACACACACACACACACACACACAATTTAAAAATTTAAGAGCATGTTTAACAAACTGAGGATTTCTTTTGTGATAATTGACTGAAATTATCATTATGTAAGTAGCTCTATATATAAAGGAAATACTGTGTTCTTGCTTTCTGTTATTTCTTATTTCATTTGAAAGTAAACTACATTGCATGTTTGCAGCAATACATGGGTGGAGAGTAGATACAATTTTAAGATATATTTTAATTGAAACAGAATTGCATCACTTTCTCCTCTCCATTTCCTCTCTCCAATTGCTTCCATGCCCCCTCAAGTTTATAGCCTCTTTTTCTTTGATTATTATAGTTATATATGAACAAGTGTGCAAGTGTGTGTGCACAAATATATAAATAACATCTGCTGAAATCATCTGTATGTGTGTGTGGGTATGGCTTCAAGGCTGACCAAAGTGGGTAAAATTTTAGTCTGCCTTTGGGGAAAAATATAATTGAAATTTAGTCCTTGATATCCACTATAAACATGATATTTTAAAATTACAGATATTACTAAATATGCAGAGTGACTTTTAATGCTCCCTATGCTTTATCATACTTTATAGTGTGAAATGAATTTCCACTGAGAGGATACAGTAAAATTTTAAATTTCCACTCATTTGGAGCTCATCTGGCTGCTAGAACATCCCCAATAAGTGTTGGTTAAATTAGTAAATTCTAACAGAAATACATGATGTGTCCTAGATAAAAAGCATCAATATTTAAAAGACACAAAGACAATCAAACTACAAATATTACAGTATTGGCCTAGGGATGAGAACATAAATCTGATAAAAGTAATTTTAACTGAGATATTTTGACTTGAGGAAAAAATAAAATATTTTTTTTTATTTCTAGATGTTGGTATAACCCATAGCATGTGGTGAGTGCTAAGATCCATTTGGCTGCATAGGTTTATCCATTCATTAGAAGCTATACTCACCTATACATTTACATTCACTGTTTGGTTGGTTGGGGATATGGTGCTGCAAGCAATATAGAGCAGCCAACTTTGAATACTTGTGAACATCCATTCTCAACCTTCTTCAACTAGGGCACTTGAGGAAGTAGAGCAAACTTTGTTATCTCAGAGCAGATACCCTTGCTGCAGTCATTATATGGCCAAAGATAGAAGTAATAAACATGGCCAATAATAAGCATGCATGAGAGAAAAGAACAAAGAGAGTACGAGGTTATGGAAAAACAGACCATACGGAGGGTGATTCAGAGGTATGTGGGAGGGGATGGCTTATTTGCGTTAGAGAAAGCAAGGGTATACTGAAGAGTAATGAGATATTTGGTTAGAAAATTTAGGGAGTCAGGACCATGCTGATGAAGGGCTTAGGTACCAGACTCTAGAATTTAAGCGAGATGACATGGGAGGGAGAAAGTGATTCTAGGAGATGGCTTGGGGAAAGAAGCTCTTTCGAAAGACAGTCCAGGCAAATGGGCGTGATGAAACAGCTGGCTCAGCAGCTGGAGATGTAGCTGATAACTGAAGGGACAATGCTCTTGGAAGGGTTCTGGGAGCTGAAAGAAGTACAAATGCAAAATGTGTCACAACCGTAGCCACCCATGCGTTGGGCAGGCAGGCAGGCAGGCAGGCAGGCAGGCAGGCAGGCAGGCAGGCAGGCAGGCCATGAGTAAATTGACAGCATCAGTTAGAAACTAAGGTACATTTGGCTGGATTTTTTCTTGTTTGTTTGTTTGTTTGTTTTGTTGTGATTGGTGGTTGACTGGATTTTTAAGGGTCTTTTTTTTTTTTTTAATTCAAAGACAAGTAGATTTGTATCTAGCCTAGCAAAATACTTAAAAAATTATGATCATCTTCTTTGAAAATTACAGGCACATACTTTTAACTACAATCATCTAACTGTTGGAGGACAGTGTAAGATTAGCCAGAAATAGGTAAGGACATAATGAAAGATCAACTAAATGCTCAGTCAAAGCTCCATTTATTGCCCACTTCTTGATCAATTTCTGTTTCAAGTTAGTCTTCTACCATCTTGTCAATTTCCTGACATCCCTGTTGACTCCGTCTACCTGATCAGCCACCAGATCAACCACCAGACTGGCCTAAGTGGTCTAATCTGCTGCCTGACCACTCTCTTCTCTGTCTGGGACTGCATGCTATGTTTTCGTCATAATATTTTCTAAGTTCAGGTAGTATAGCTGGTCCTGAGAGTATCCAGTCTGAATCATGCCAGTCAGCCTGTAATCTTTCTGACTCCATTGTAGGAACATCAAAATAAACACCGATATTTTGTTTAAGAAGGCACAGTCTGTTTATTTGAGACAATTTGTTTATTTTGTTCCTCAGCTTCTGGCTAAGTTCTATGGAAACACAGCTGGCACCCTGTACTTCTTGTGGGCTTTCTAGAGTCATGGTCACAAACCTTTTATCAGAGGCAATCAACTATTGTGCTTCGAAGTTCAATGGAGCAGAAATGTGAGCTAATACCGCAACCCAGGCATCCACTGGTCCTTTCTCTTCTATCTGCCTTTGAGTTGATGATCGAAAAAATAGTTAACAGCAGAATAAGAAAGAGAAGCCAGCGACCTGGAAGCACACATGCCTTTAGATTTAACTAGATCCACTGTAGAAGGAGCTCCACCACCTCCATGTTTAAAAGTAATTCCTGTTTTCTGTTCTACACAGCTCAGGTAACTTCTTTTTCTGGGTTTATAAAAGCATACACAAATTCCTGTCCAGCCAGCTCTACCTGTACATTAGAGTGCTAGATATAGTCCCTAGAGCCTTTCAAGGTCATTTTTTTGGTGTGTGTCCCCATGCAAACAGAGCATTCTGCTTTGTGTGGAATCATGGCCATTTCTGTAACACTTTTCTCCTCAGTCTCACAGAATATAATTGCCCTGTAGACTTGAAGAACATCTCCAATAACTACTCATCTCTGAGTGCGATAACACTGAATAGCCAAAGTGTTCCTTCCATAGGTGATTGAAGCTCCTTGAGTCATTTTTCCAACAAGGTCAACTTGTTTCTATATGGATTTCATGGTTCTCTTGTTTGTTTTTGCAACTTTGTATGCCTATTATGGACAATAACCGTAAACAGTGAGGTCTGCAGATTGTCTTCTGAATCAGTTTTGTAAGATTCGTGAATAACATCTTCAACTTGTTCAGCAAAACCTAGCTCTAAAATTCGGTCCACTTCCCCCAAGCATAACATAGCACAGCTTTGAAAGACCTAAACAGTAGCTTTGCTGATGGTCTTTGATACATCTTGAGGTCCCAACCAGGATGTCAACATCATTCTGAATGTGATTAATTTGCCTTTGGAATGATGTTCCACCATAAAACCACACCACCCTGAGCTTTCTAGTTACATCTTTGAAATCTTGACTACTTGGTTCCCCAATTCCCTTGTTGGAGCCAAAACAAGTACCTTTGGTAGGCAGCTTTTAAAACCACTTCTTGAGTTCTTTGGAGCCTCTCATTCACAGATATAAAAAAAAAGAGAATGTATTCACAGTTCCTTTCTGCACTTGAACAACTAAATCATTTTCTTGATATACAGAACCAAAGGTTTTAACATGAATAGGAAAGAGATATGGTACCCTACAGCCTTTCAGAAGGTTTATAGTCTCCCCAGCAACAATGAAACTGGAGGAGGCTCCTTCCTTTTGTTCACACACTAGAGTCTTCCCCATTCACTCCATCACTTGGTTTATAAGTAGAATTTTCTAAGGATAATATTTGGTTAGACTCTTTCATACTCAGCAGCATCTCCATTTGTTAGGACTTATGAGATGGGGAAAAGTCATCTGAAAGTCTACTGAGTCCTTTTGATGTCTCCAGTTAACTTCTCTTTTGTTTTGGCTCAGCCACACTTGGGAGCATTCAGGTCATCTCTGATACCATTTTCTCTTGTTTCTGTTCCCTTATCTGATTCATAATGGTACCTTGATCTTCTTCTTTCTTTCCCCGAGGACCTGAAGAATGAATGGAAATATGCAACCTTGGGGGGGGGTAGGAGGTGGGAGCACCCTCTAGAATGTACCAGAGACATGGGAGGTGAGAAACTCTCAGGACTCAAAGGTACATTAGATGAAATGCCCACCAATGGGGAGAGGGAACTTTAGAGTCCTCCTTCAGTAGGAAGCTAGGGCATCAAGTGGAGGGATGAGATTGCCATCCCACAGTCAAAAACTCTGACCCAGAATTGTTCCTGTTTAAAAGAACTGCAAGAATAAAAAAAAAAAAATGGAGAAGAGACTGAGGGAAAGGAGGTCCAGTGAGTGGCCCAACTTGGGATCCATCTCAAGGGAAGGCTCCAAGGCCTGACACTATCCCTGATGCTATGGTGTGCTTACAGAAAGGAGCCTAGCATGGTGGTCCTCTGAGAGCCACAACAAGCAGCTGACTAAGACGGAGGCAGATACATACACCCAACCAATGGACTGAAGTCAGGGTTCCCTATGGTTGAATGAGGAGGAGGGCTACCCCAGAGGAAGACCAGCAGTCTCAACTAACTCAGACACTGAGTCACCAACCAGGCAGCATACACCAGCTGATCCGAGGCCCCTGATACACAACAGAGGAAACTACACACAGGCCTGATCTGGCCTCAGTGAAAGAAAACGTGCCTAACCCTTGAGAGACTTGAGGACCCAGGGAGTGAAGAGGCCTGGCAGAGGTGGGTTGGAGTGGGGGAGTAGGGACATCTTAAAAACAGGGGGCAGGGGTGAGGAAGAATTGAGTAAGGAATTATGGGAAGGCAGACCTTTGTGGGTAATGACTGGACTGTAAAAAATATAAAAGTAATAAAAAATAATAAAATAGAATTAATAATAATAATAATAATAATAATAATAAAGACTGATCTATATTAAACCAGGTATTAAAGACCAGAAGACAACATGGTTTCTTAAACAAAAATCAAAACTTAACAAATATTTGCAGTTGTAGTGAATTAGTTGGCATAAATGTGATATCTGAAGCAGCAAGAGTAAGTAGGTAAGTAGAAAAGGTATGTGGAAAAGGGAGAAAGGACAGGATATGAACATGTGGCTTAGCTAGACCTCGGGGTATTGATCAAATGAGGGGAGGAGATAGGAGAACATGCTGCAGAGAAAATAGGAATATCGTGTGCAGAGAAGGAAGACCTCAAGGGAGCCCACCAAACCACGTTATTCTTATAAGTTTTTCTCAATGGCTTGATATAATGTGCTGTGTGTTTCCTGTAATAGCTGACTAAAATGAACAATGAATACAATATCTACAACTCTCTATTACTATAAATATTTCAAAGTGAACATGTGACCTAAATTCGGACTTTTAATGTGTGCATCCCCCATTGTATGAGTGAGGAAAGAAAAAACTTTGGGAAAAGATTAAAATCTCAAGCTGTCGGACACACAAACTTGTATGCAAGGTGTACACTTACCTGTGTGTGCAACAAGGAATTGGCCTAGTTTCCAAGGAGATTAAGGGCGGGCATGAACAGCTGATATTCAACCCTGATTTATTCAGCCTTCTATTTGATTCCAGGTACTAGATTCTTTTTGTATTGTTATGCTTTGCATAAATACAAGGTAATTTAACTCCTAATCTTGGGGTTGGACTGATGGCCTGGTAATTAGATGCCTTTGCTGCACTTCTGTAGAAGGAGAGTTCAGACCTTAGCACCCACATCAGACATCTCACAAACCCCTTTAAACTCCATCATCAGGGGACCTTATCCCTTCCTTCTGACCTTTGGGCATCTGACACACATGCATATACATACATACAGATACTTACATGGGCATACATTTAAAAAAAAACTTTAAATGTTCTCAATCTCAAATATCATAAATATCTTGTAGCAGTGAAACATTCTGCATATAGACCTAGGAAGATTAAATAGGAACAAATGTGGACTCTTCTTTTTTTTTGTTTTTTTTGAGACAGGGTTTCTCTGTATAGCCCTGGCTGTACTAGAACTCACTTTGTAGACCAGGCTGGCCTCGAACTCAGAAATCCGCCTGCCTCTGCCTCCCGAGAGCTGGGATTAAAGGCATGTGCCACCACGCCCGGCAAATGTGGACCCTTTCTAGCCTTTCCTCATTGGATCTTGTCGCTGTAGTATTGACATTGGCATAGCATGGATATCCATATCTTTTCTTCTAGGAATGAAACTTAGAGACAACATATTGTTTAAGAAAATCAAATTGCCCAGAGGCAATTTTTGTGTGAAAGAACAACCAAACAGAAAACAATCCAAACAATTTATACCAGGTGCTCTGAAAAAAAAAAAGCCACAGTTAATAGAAAAACATAGCAATTATTTTGAGACTCCCCAACTTAACATTTTAAAATGTCAAATTCAAGTAGCAAATCTTAAATATGTATTTAAATAATGCTTTCTTCAAAAAAGAAAAAAACAAACAACAACAAAACAAACAACCCCATTGATTACCCTGCCAGGTGTGAGGCTTGTGTAACACAGCGAGGGTTGTGTTCCAACCAGGTAGCACTAAAACAAAGAAGTCACAACAGTTTTGCCCAAGGAAAAGAGTATCACACTAAGAATTAGATAGAAAGCTTGGGTTTGAGATCTCCTTTTGGCTTTAAAGGAGTGTTAACCACAGATAAAACTTGGACTCCTTGCAGTTTTATTTTTATGCTTCTACTATATTGTTGCCTGATGCATTAATATACCTACTACATTATTCCAGTTTCCAAATCAGTAAATTCTATATCATTAACAAACAGGTATTAAGTGGCCAGAGTATGGCAAGTACTGTGTGAAGTGGTACTGATAGGATCTTGTAAAATGAGAGGATGGGGTCCCAACTGTATTGACTTAAAAAGAGTAAAATGTCAGTGCCAATTGGAATTGAGTAAACTTTGTAACTAGTATTAATAAACTACTAAATGAGTGACCAGGGGCTTTTTCCTTCTTCGTGAGGAGGTGCTGATAATGGGGTCAAATAGATAGTTTTTACAAAGTAGTAATTCAAGCTATGAATTTGTGTTAATGAGAAGCCTTGCACTTTTACATTTTTTTCCAAAATTATTTGCAGCTCTCTTTGAAAGATTAAAGGAAAACATTAACTTTAATAGTACCTAAAAATTCTGATATCTGGTATAAATGAATATTCATTTCTTTGAAAAGATATTGACCTAATAACTGTCATAGCCATTAACTCATTAAAGCGCAGCTTAGCACTAACATCAAAGCAGGGTCTTCTTATACTGTTCAATATTTCATCAAGTACCCCAACTCTGCATCACTGACTTGTAGCGATAAGTGGGGTCTTTCAGATTCCCTGCTTCATTTGATTGTGGTATACCTAGTAGGAAAAAAAAAACACCCACTTAATATAAAGGATCCTTGTATAGCATAGAAAATAGCTTTTTAACATAATTTTGTTTTTATTTAAAACTAGGCCACATTTGCATTCACTTTCAACAATTTGAAAAACTCTGACAGTAATGTATTCCTTTTCTGGATGCTGTGATAAAATACCTGCTGAGAAGTACCTTAAGAGAAAGGCCTTATTTTGGCTCAGTTTGAGTGTACACAGTCCTCTGTGGTGGAGAAAGCACTGTGGCCAAGCCACAAAGGGATGTTACCTTGTGACTGTAGTTAGACAGCATAGAAAGATGAATGCTGGTACTAGTGAGAATTCTATTTCCTCCTCCTCCTCCTCTTCCTCCTCCTCCTCCTCCTTCTCTACTTCTTCCTCCTCCTTCTCTTCTTCCTCCTCCTTGTCTTCTTCCTCCTCCTTCTTTTCTTCCTCCTCCTCCTTCTCTCTATTTTTCTTTCTTTGTTCCTTCCTTTCTTTCCTTCTTTCTGCCTCTTTCTTTCTTTCTTTCTTTCTTTCTTTCTTTCTTTCTTTCTTTCTCTCTTTCTTTCTTTCTTTCTTTCTGTCTTTCTTTCTGTTCTTTCTTCCTTCCTTCCTTCCTTCCTTCCTTCCTTCCTTTCTTCCTTTTTTCCTTTCTTCCTTTCTTCCTTTCCATGATTTCAGTCATGAGAATGGTACCACCCACATCCAGGTTATATCCTCTCTGCTAACATCCAGTTAGACCTCTCTGTAAATGTACTTACAAATATACTCAGAGGTGTGTCTTGTGGTAATTCTAAACCCACTCAAGCTACAATGAAGATTAATTATCAAAGAGAGGAATTGTGATGCAAACAAGCAGGCATCACCAGTATGTACACACACACCCCTTTACTTCTCAAAAGAATGGGAAATGTACAGGAACATTCTCCTGTGTAGTTGTCACAGAGATAGATGGACCGCTTTCCTTAGATGGATGTATAGATAGAGGAAAGGTGCTGCACTAGAAACAGCATGTGTGATGCTCTGGTGAGGAAAGGAGAAGAAGAATATAATAAGTTAGAAAGAAGGAAAGAGAGAGTTCTTTGTACTAAGAACGTTTCAAAAATCTAGACAATTTTCTCTGACCCTGGGACACAGGTGAGATCTCCATCTTGTATACTGCGTCTTTCAGAGACCAGTCTAAGCAGGAGAGCGTGCTGGCTGCAGAAGCAATGAGCTTCTTGAACAGATTCCCTTCAGGCCTTCATACTCAGCCAGGAGGCAGAGCTGATGAACCCCCAACCTCTGTGCACCTTCCCTGCCAAAAGAGAGGTGGCCTCCTGGACTCAGGTGAGATCTCTTTCATCTATCCTGGGTCTCTAAGAGACCAGTCAGCTCAGGAGAGCCCACGGGCCGCAGCAGCAACAGAGCTTCTTGGACAGGGTCCCTTCCGGCCTTCATCTTCAGCCAGGAGATGGATCTGAGCTGCAGACCTCTGTGAACCTTCCCTGCCAGAGGAGAACTTGCCTGCAGAGAGTGCACTGACCACTGGGACTCCATAGAGAATTGGACTCCCAGGAGTGCTGACAGAGGCTAACAGAATCACAGGAGGAACAAGCTCCAGCCAGAGACAGCTAAAACATCTAACACCAGAGATTACCAGATGGCGAAAGACAAACATAAGAATCTTACTAACAGAAACTAAAAAACCAGTTGGTATCTTCTGAACCCAGTATTCCCACCACAGTGAGTCCTGTATACCCCAACACACCCAAAAAGAAAGACTCAGATTTAAAATCATATCTCATGATGCTGGTAGAGGATTTTAAGAAGGGCATTAATAACTCACTTAAAGAAATGAAAGAGAACACTGCTAAACAAGTAGAAGTACTTAAAAGAGGAAGCATAAAAATCCCTTAGAGAACTATAGGAAAACACTGCTAAACAGGTAGAAGTCCTTTAAAAGGAAACACAAAAATCCCTTAAAGAATTACAGGAAAACACAACTAAACAGGTGATAGAATTGAACAAAACAATCCAAGATCTAAAAATGGAAGTATAATCAACAAAGAAAACCCAAAGTGAGACAACTCTGGAGATAGAAACCCTAGGAAAGAAATCAGGAACTATAGATGCGAGCATCAACAACAGAATACAAGAGATGGAAGAGAGAATCTCAGGTGCAGAAGATTCCATAGAAAACATGGACACAACAATCAAAGAAAATGCAAAATGCAAAAAGATACTAACTCATTTGTAGGTCCTTCAGGTCCTGTGTTACTCTTCTGGTTTGGATTCCTATTATCAATATCTCCTCTTACTTGTTCTTCGTTGTTAATGAAAAGGAAAGATAGAGAATTATAGTTATCTGGGTTAAGGGGTTGTTTTTCTGTATCTGATTATCTGACCGATGTATTTGTCCTGGGTTGTAAAACGACGTATGTCATTTGGGACCTCAGGGACAAAGACAGACACTACCTTAGAGAAAGAGGCTGGAAAACGATTTTCCAAGCAAATGGTCCCAAGAAACAAGCTGGAGTAGCCATTCTAATATTGAATAAAATCAACTTCCAACCCAAAGTTATCAAAAAAGACAAGGAAGGCCACTTCATGCTCATCAAAGGTAAAATTTTCCAAGATGAACTCTCAGTTCCGAATATCTATATTCCAAATGCAAGGCAGCCACATTCATTAAAGAAACTATAGTAAAAATCAAAGCACACATGGAACCACAAACAATAATAGTGGAAGACTTCAACACTCCACTCTCATCAATGGACAGATTCTGGAAACAGAAACTAAACCTAGAGACATTGAAACTAACAGAAGTCATGAAACATGGATTTGTGAGATACAAATTGCAAAACACAGGAAACTCAAGAAGAAGAAAGTCCAAGGTATGGATACTTTGTTCCTTCTTAGAATGGAGAACAAAATACCCATGGAAGGAGTTACAGAGACAAAGGAAGGACCACCCAGAGACTGCCTCATCAGGGGATCCATTCCATAAACAACCACCAAACCCAGACACCATTGCATATGCCAGCAAGATTTTCCTGACAGGACCTTGATATATCTATCTCTTGTGAGGCTATGCCAGTGCCTGGCAAATACAGAAGTGGATGCTCACAGTCATCCATTGGATAGAACACAGGGTTTCCAATGAAGGAGCTACAGAAAGTACCCAAGGAGCTAAGGGGGTCTGTAACCCTATAGGAGGAACAACAATCTGAACTAACCCGTACCCCCCCTCCCAGAGCTTGTGTCTCTAGTTGCATATGTAGCAAAGGATGGCCTTGTTGGCCATCAGTAGGATTACAGGCCCCTGGTCTTGTGAAGATTATATGCCTCAGACAGGAGAATGCCAGGGCCAGAAAGAGGGAGTGTGTGGGTTGGGGAACAGGGTAGTGGGAGGTTATAGGGGACTTTCAGGTTAGCATTTGAAATGTAAATGAAGACAATATCTTTTAAAAAATGATGACAATGCTTTTTTAAAAAAGGAAAAGAGAAAGAAAAAGAAAAACTATCTAAATCCTCAGCATTAAGGAATTGGTCATATAAAGTAGCTTCCATATGGTGGGAATGCTTTAGGGGAATCTTTCAAAAGGTTAATGCAATAGTAAATGTCCTATTATACAATGCTGAGAATATAGTGATTTTAAAAACAGGCTATAGAGACATTATGATTTTTCTGGTAAAATGTTAACTTATATAATGAGTATTTGGAAATCTCATTAAATGGGAAGATTTTGTGATCTCTAATTAAAAAAAAGAAATGAAAAGATTAACAGATGAACTTGAATGAGATGACAGGGAGTATTTAAAACTGGTTGTTTGCAATATTAATAAAAGATCATTGCTCTCAAAAAAATCTAGTCATTTCAAGGTGTTAAAGGAAAGTCTAGCCACAAACTACATAAAATTATCTTTCAAAATGTCCAACAATGACTGGGGTGTATCTATATACTCAACATCACAGACCACAATGACAGCAGTTCTGAGCATATTCCCTGTTAATAAAAGTGTTTTTCAAAGATCTGGCAAAAATATGCACTCTCTCTATAATAATAATAATTAGTACTAAACATTTCTTAGCATTTTGTATGGCAAAGGACACCATCATTCAGAAAAAGAGGCAAGCTACAGAATGAAAAAATATTTTTACCAAGTACACATCAGATATTTAAAAATTAAAAAAAAGAAAGAAAAGAAAAGAAACCTGACCATTAAAAAACAAAACAACCTACCTAAAAATGTGAGATATGGAACTAACTAGGGAGTTCTCAGAAGATAAAACACAAGTGGCTGAGAAATTTTATTTATGTTTGACATACTCAATCATGCCAGAAATGTAAATCTTACACCCATCAGAATGTCTAAGGTCAATAAAATGAGTGACAGCTTATGCTGACAAGGATGGATGGTAGGGCAAACATTCATCTATTGTTGTGGGAGTGCATACTTGTACTATGGAAATCACTGTGGTAGAAGATAAGAATTTATCTACCTCAAGACCCAGCATATAACCAAAGGACTCTCCTTCCTACTATAGAGAGAGTTGATTAACCATCTCCATTGCTGGTCTATTCATAATAGCTAGAAAATGGAAACAACCTAGATCTTTATCAAAAGATGAATGTATAATGAAAGTATGGTACATTTGCACAATGGAGCTGCTAAAAAATGAAATTTGCAAGTAATTGGATGCAACTAAGAAAGTAATCATCCTGAATGAGGTATCCCAGACCCAGAGAGAAAAATATGATATACATTAGCTTAACTGTAGATGGAGCTTTTATGCCTTTGATAGGCATGCAGAAATCCAGAAAACTACAAGTTAGGTATAGAATAAGGAACTATCTAGAACAAAGAAACTTTTAATTCGGGGAAATAGGATGCATAGTTATGGAAATACAAGAGGATAAATCTGGAATGAGAGGATTAACAGAGAGGAAGAGGAATAAGGAAGCAAGGGAGAAAACAGGGCAGAATAGCTCACACTAAGGGTCATTTGATAAGTCATTTGGAAACCTACTACAATAGAAGCTTCTTCACATATCTACATAAACAAAAGAAATCTAAATGGCATTACCAAATAACAAGAGAGACAAAACCCCAACTAGACTCCATCTCACCATGAAGTAAATCCTTTAGTGGCAGGAATGGGTTATATCTAATTGAGTTGTTGGCCAGTGTGGGCTCTGTGGAAATATGCAAACAACCAAAGTCATTAGTAAGGCTATTGTTGTTCTCCACAAACTGATGGTGAGGCCCTTTTACTGAAGACAACACCTACATATCCCAATTAAAAGGGAGAAATTGAGCTGGTACATAACTAGAGCTTTCACCCCTGCTGAATAGTGTTCATGGATCTCTGTTTACTATCAGAGGAAAGATCTAAGCATCAACACAGTTACAAAACCTTTGATATGGAATGGTAACTGATGTACCTAATAGACCAATGCAATAGTAGCACAAAAGTCATAGTAACAACCAAGCACTGTCTGGCTGGATTGAAAGCCCACTTCATGAGATAGAACCCATGCCTGACACATCTTAGGTGGCTAATAACCTGACACAAGAAGTGTTATAGATATAGGGGAAATCTAAATACTAATGTTGTGCTGAAGGAACTCAACAATAAAATGACCCCTAACCATGTTCTGATATACTCATAGTGTCTATCCCAGCTAATGTGGAAGAAGGAAGTTTCATGGGCTCTGCCTCTAGACAAGAACTATAGTCAACCAAGAACTATGAAGAGGAGAATTAGTCTTCCCCAGGAATGAGCCCCTTGATTAGGTATCCATACCAACTAGTAAGCCCTGAAATTATATACATATAGTGGATGCATTGGGGGTGGGCACTCTATAATTAGTTTTTCTCTGTATTTCGGGCAGTTATGGTTTTTCTGTGGTCTCCGTCTTCTGCAAAGAGAAGATTCTTTGATGAGGGCTGCTGAGAGTTATTTTAACAGGCAAAGCAGGCTCATAATTTGAAATAATAATAATAATAATAATAATAATAATAATAATAATAATAATAACACTAAAAGCCTGAACATGATTGCAAAGAACTGCATGGGAATTCCCAATATAATTCCTGTAATGATTAATATCGATGTCAACCTAACAAGATCTAGAATCACCCAGGAGAGAAATATCTGGAGATTCCTTTCAGGAATTATCTAGGTTAGGTTTTCCTCTGGCATGCCTGTGAGTATTTTCTTGATTAGACATGAGAAGACCCATTCTAAGTGTGAAAAGCAGCTTCCAGCAGCTTCCACAGCCAAGGTATGAGAAGGTCTGAGTGGAAGGCTTTTGCTTTCGCCTGTTTGTCATCCTCTCTGCGAATGAGTACATCTATGCTGCTTCTGCTGTCCCTATCTAACATGACAAACAGACTTCCATGGGCAGATCTGTAAGTATATTTGTGGAAAGAGTTCTCTTCTTAACTGTATTGTTGAGTTTTATAATTTGAGCAGATGGGTACAAAATGTTTCTTTGTTTATTTTTGCAATTAAAAATAAATGGGAAAATATATGACACGTGGTACCTCTAAACACTAGGAGAAAATACATAAAAGTCATCTCGGGTTTTCAAGCATGGACGCAGGGTCCCATGCCAGACTTTTGGCATCTGAATATTTGTAGGTTGTTTTTGTGATTATCATTATGTCACCTATTAAAAAACAAAAATCAAAAACAGAGAACTAGGAACACCATAAAGATGATTTAAGTGCAGAAAAGCTAGCATGATCTCAATGATTGACAGTTATAATAAAAGCAGGTGAATTTCTTTCACACAAATCCACTAATGACATAGCATGGTAAGTCAACTGTGTCTATAGAATCTATTATTTTTGTGTCAAGCTACAGAGTATTAGATCTTTATTTTAAGATTTTAAAACTAAGACTTCTTAATGGCATTAACATTTAACCTTGTCATTCACAATGACAGATTTCAAAGATTAGTTTCATTGCTATTGCTGGCTTGCAAGACTAGACACTGAGTATTAAAATTCTTAACTGCATTCATCATAATCATGTTGTGTATATGAAGAAAGATGATAAATAGATGAGATAGATAGGTTGATGTAGTTTTTAATATTCCTGCATTACATATCAGAAGGGTAAATGTTATGACTTAATATATTTTTGAAAGTGTTGGAGACGATGGCAGTTTGAGCAGGTCTGCTAAAATGTAAAATACACTAAAAAATCATCTGTTCTCACTTTATGATAGAATAGCAGAGACTTGATAGATGTCTATGAAGCTAAGGATATTTGGCAAACATGTAAATGTGAAAAGGGACTTACTTTACCTGAATTTTATATAATTAACATAAGTAGAGTCAAAGACTTAAGGCCAGCATGTATATCACAGTGTTGCAGAAATCGTATGACATCAGGTAAACCTGGGTCATAGCCTTTGCTTCTGCATTCAATTATCTGTGAACTACTGGGCATGTGAGCTAGTTAACCTTCCTTGAACTCATTTCCTCATTTTCAAATGAGGGCTTATGTTACTGAGCATAGAGTGACGCTTCTGACCTAACAGAGTGGCTCATATACAGAAACCGTATAATGCTTCATACGCTCATTCTTTTAATAAAAGATATTTATTCCCATGTCTTAAATATCTGTTTTAAAAGCTCACTTGATAGAGCTCTTGTGTTTCATTCCTTGGTGAACATGACGTAAGATGGAACCATCACACAGGAACTTGTAAAGATCCATATCCTTGGTGAATTAACAAAGCAACATTACTTCTACCATCCAAATGACTATGAATTCCATAGATACACACTATGGCGCTAATGAACACCATTTGTTCCCAACTGTAGAAGAGTAACAATCTATTAATCAACGCTAACATCTGGTGATTAGCAAAACTATGAATAACAGGTTTTTCTCAGGACTTGAAATGTCCCCTTTCTCTGGTCCATTTGTGGGCTCTGGTGGGACATTTTGGGGAGCCTACAAGAGCACAGAGAGAGGGAGACAGGAAGCTCCCTGTAAATGAACAACTTCCAAGGCCAATCCCTCAGTTCAGTCTTTGCTGAGGAGGAATTTAGGCCTTCCTCATGGTCTCCTTAGAAAACTCTTTTTCCATATCTGTTTGCAAGACTACGCACATCACAGTAGCACTGTAGTGAGATGAGAGACTTTCCCTGTGGCATCGGCATCATTGAGACGCAAACTGTTTTCATTGGTGCTCCTGTGATGCTGCATCTTCTCTTAACACATTGTCTACTGAATACTACACTTAGTATCTTCAGATGTCTGAATGATCTTTATGTAAATTTAAAGGACAAAGAGTATTATTAATTGCTGTTGATTGTATACCACTGTGTGTGTGTGTGTGTGTGTGTGTGTGTGTGTGTGTGTGTGTGTGTGTGTGTGTGAGTGTACTGCCACTGAGTCTGATGGCCACTGGGAACGGTAAACATCCTTCTCCCTTCTTTTGATTGGATATTTTCTTTATTTACATTTCAAATGTTCTCCCCTTTCCAGGTCTTCCCTTCAGAACCCCTTATCCCTTCCCACTTTCCCCTGCCTCTATGAGGGTGCTACTCCACCCACCAACTCCCGTCCCCCTGCCCTGTCATTCCCCTACACTGGGGCATTGAACACCCTCTGGCCCAAGGGCCTCTCTTCCCACTAATGTCCAACAAGGCCATCATTTGCCACATATGTGGCCAACGCCATGGGTTGCTCCATGTGCATTCTTTGGTTGGTGGTCCAGTCCCTGGGAAGCTCTGGGGGTCTGGCCTATTGACAATGTTGCTCCCTCCATGGGGCTGCAAACCTCCTCAGCTCCTTCAGTCTCTTATTCATCTCCTCCATCAAGGACCCCTGAGCTCAGTCCAATGGTTGGCTTCAAGCTTCCTGCTCAGTATTTGTCAGGCTCTGGCAGACCCTCTCAGTAGACAGCCATCAGTAAGAACTTCCCCACATCCACCATAAAGTCCTTGTTTGGTGGCTGTATATGGGATTGAGCCTCCAGATGGGACAGTCTCTGGATGGCCTTTCCTTCAGTCTCTGCTTCACACTTTGTCTCCATACTTTCTTCTGTGAGTATTTTGCTCACCTTTCTTAAAAGCACTGAAGCACCCACATTTTCGTCTTCCTTCTTCTTAGGCCGCATCACCAGTTCTCTACTATAATCCATTATTATCTCTTCTCAGTGATAGAGTGCCTCCCTTGCAATACAGTATTCCCACAAAATTACAGATTGTCTTGTTCTACCTTGCTAAGTTATCTGCTGAGACTACCAGTCTCATCTTGAGTATGAAACTCTGGAAGAGAGGGAATATGGGAGGGTATGAAAGATACATGCTGAAGTCATTTCTATTCCTATCAAAGGTTGCAGCGACCTCTTTCTACAGGCAGTCTCAACCACCCACACAGGTGAGAGTATGCACCCTCCTTGTGTGTGCCAATAAACATGGTTCCATTTGTCAGGCTTCTCTCCTTTCTTCCTCCCATTTCTTTAAGCTGCCTCAGAAGTACGGCATTCAGCCTTCCTCAATGCAGTATGACAAGGTAACGGATTCTAGCCTTCTTTTAGTCTGACTCTGGACAACAGAACCCATTCTGTACTGAGTCCTCCCCTGAGCACCAATGTCTGCGCAAGCCCCGTCTGTGTTTCAGCCACACCAACTAGCCTGAATTC
>CACVCL010034420.1:0-45784 GCA_902729485.2 Mus minutoides
TCAACATTTCCTTCAGTTATTCTACAAAATGGCTCTATTCAGCCTGATATGCTCCCCGACTGCTTATCACACATGATCAGAACTGTCTGGTACTCTGTGGCGCCTTCCATTCGCACGCATGGTTGGGGGAGAAAAAATAGCCAATAAAATGACTTGCAATTAAAGCAATTTCAAAAACTGTCTTTAAACTAATTTTTGGGGGTTTGTTTTTGTTTTGAGTCACTAAGGGATTGAACCAATGGCTGAATGCCATGGAGCACGCTAGCAACGAATTACACGCTGGCCTTTTATGCACCATTTAATTTGTTCAGAATAACTGTATAGTATGGGACAAACACAGACAGCAGAGGAAAACAAAATCCATTTTGAATTCCAGTAAGTATATAGCCTCTCATACAACCAGGCAATGGTGGCACATTACAGGCAGATTTCTCTTGCTAATGAAATGAAAGTTGTAGTCCGTGTGGAAAGCATGTCAGTATGTGAGAGATCATACACAATATACATGTTCATATATATATATATTTATACACACATACATACACAATACACATATATACTATATACATCTCTATATATACATGCACATACTGTATACATCTATATATACATGCATATACTATATACATCTATATACATACACAGTATACATACATATACAATGACTAGGCAACTCTAGGAATCTGTACTAACACAGCAATGTGGGTAAGGATTCACATATCAAAACTGTCAGAAGATGGCTTACATCACGCAATGCTGCGAGTGCTACGAAGAGGCAGACACAGAGGGGCTTGGCAACTTTGTACAGAGGAACAATGTCTACTGCACTCACCAGTCACATACACACACACATACACAGATGTACTACCTTCCATTTACAAAATCCATGTCTTGGGAGTCTCAAACATGAACACAAAGATCGGCTTAAATTGTCTTGGAAGAGAGAGGGGGGTTGGAGCAATGCCAGAGTATCTCAGAGAACCCCAGCGTGGAAGAGATACTAGCTGCGTGCTGCTCGGGCCAGGATAGCTCCTCCTCCCACGGAATTGGCGGAATTGGCGTCTTCACAGGTGCAGGAGACTTACTCATATATCCTTTCCCTGACCAACTGACTCCGAGAAGAGAGCTAGCTACCTGAGAGTCGAGGTGGGGGTTTACAGGGTTGTAAGCTAGGCTGATTCTGTTTCTGTTTCTTCAGCTGTGGGACCCTAGGGTGGCCACACAATAAATACCCTTCTATTTCAGGTTCCTTCTATCTAAAAGGGGGTAATTAGTATTTAGGACAGTAATAAGCCTGCAGTGTAAAAAACCATCATCTACTTGAGAAACTGAGGTGGGAAGATTGGTAGTCAAAGTAAGTGTGGTCCACACAGTAAGGAAATTACCAAGACTTGTCTTAAAAAGGAAAAAGGAGAAAAAAAGGAGGTCACAGGTATCTCAGTGGTAGAGCGCGTGTCGAGCCACAGAGCGCTTGTGGGACACATGTGGGGCCAGCTCAGTCTCACAGCACTGTGTACGAATTAAAGAGTGGAATGACACGATCCAGCCATGGTTCTCCAGAGAAATAGCCTATAGAGCATGTCTGTACATTATATGAAGAAAGTTACATGGAGGAGGAGCTAGCTCATGCCATTGTGAAGGCTCACAAGAGCCAAACCTCAGGCTGAAGGTCCAGGGAAGGACGTAGGTGTCACTCAAGTCTGAAGGAATCTGTTGGTAAAACTCTCTCCTGGGGCAAACCTGTCTACCCAAGGTCAACGCATGGACAGATGTAGACAACTGACTCCCACCAAGTCCTCTGACTTCGACAGACAGACAGACAGACACTAAATAAATAAATAAATACTTTAAAAGTGGCGAACCCCTTCAATCCCAGCATTTGAAAGCACAGCCAGATGGATCTGAGTTCAAGGCCTGGTCTACAGATCAGGGCTACTCAGAAAAACCCCGTCTCAAAATAAATTAAAATAATTTTTTTAAAAAGAAATTTACTCTTCCAACCTCAAATTTGCTTTTTTCCTCACTTTTTTGTTCTTTTCATTTTGACTTGTCTATGTAAGAAATGTCTTTTTTTCCTCTCAAGGGTAGCTTCTTCAAGGACTAATTTTCGCTAATAGTAGGCATATGGTGGCCTAGCAAAACTGACATATGAAACTAAGTCGTACCCACTTCCTAAAACATTTGCTCACACAAATGGCGATGCCCTCGGGCAGCTGGACCCTGTCCCCCCTCCCTTTTTTTTTTTTTTTTTTTTTTGGTTTTTCGAGACAGGGTTTCTCTGTCTAGCCCTGGCTGTCCTGGAGCTCACTTTGTAGACCAAGCTGGCCTCGAACTCAGAAATCCACCTGCCTCTGCCTCCGAGTGCTGGGATTAAAGGCGTGCACCACCACGCCCGGCCCCCTCCCTTTTTTCCACTGCCTTTATTCAGAGTCTTTTAAAACTAGCCAGTCTTTAGACTGTAGGGTGAGAGTGCAGCCAATAGGGAAACATCATCACCACCTGCCTTGAAATAAAAGCCAAGTAAAGTTGGGCTAGCCGGGGCAAGCCCTTAATCCCAGCACTGGGCAGAGCTGGACTCTGAGTTTAGAACAGCTGTGAGTTCCGGGCCAGACAGAGCTACATAGTAAGACTTTGTTCCAAAGAAACCAAAATGGAACAAAACCAAGAGAACTTCCTGCCTCACACTTTCCTTTTGTTTGCGTGATTTTTTGTGTGATACCCAGAATATTTATTTCTAACACCTACAAATTAAGCGTAATTCTTTAGTTGGACAAGGTGGCGCTCTTTAATCCCAGTACTGGAGAGGCAGAGGCAGGCGGATCTCTGAGTTCAAGGCCAGCCTAGTCTACTACAAAGTTCTAGGACAACACAGAGAAATGCTGTCTTGAAAAACCGTGTGTGTGTGTGTGTGTGTGTGTGTGTGTGTGTGTGTGTTTAGTGAAAGTTTACTGGAAATAAAGATGCTAATTTTACCTAAAAAAAATCTGCATGTGGCAGCCTAGCAAAAATGGCATATGAAACTAAGCATCACACATACTCAGCAAAGCAATCAGCGTGAGCTATGATGTGGTCTTAATTATATTAGATACAAAATAACGACGAACTTGATATGCTGCGGTCCCAATCGTCTCCAAATGATAAGGAGACACACATGTCAGCCCTTACCATTTCTCAGCCTCTGCAAAGTCTTGAGTTTTCAGTGCGTGTGGCTTCTCCAGAACACTCGCTCTCTTACTTTCACTTCTGGCTTTGTCTAAGGCATATTCTTTTCTAAGGTATTGTCTCATCTTACTGTGCTGGGCAGACCTATGGTGTGGCCCTAGAGGCGCACACACCGACTCCTCTGACCGTCAATATTTGAGTCTAGTGTGGACACTTGGCCCTGAACAGGCAGATCTAGCAGCTCAGGACAGTCTCTGCTGTCTGAACTTGTAAATAATGCAGATGAGGCAGGCACATGCATGTCCAGGCACAGGAGAGAGGGCTGTGTGGAGGCATACAGTGCGCTTTGAGGCAGGCTTGTTCCACAGTCCGGAACCCAAACCCCAGCACTTCCTTGTACTTGGTTTCTACAAAATGCTTCAGATATTCCTGCAAATCAAACTTCCTCTTTTTGCTTAACCTAGTCAAGATACATTTGTTTGAGAACCCTGCTTGCAAATACCTCAAGGTCCATACACCTCAGACACCTGTCCTTCCCTTCCTTCTTTCTGCCCCCCCCCCCTTTTTGTTTTTTGGTTTTTTTTTGAGACAGGGTTCTCTGTGTAGCCCTGGCTGTCCTGGATTCACTCTGTAAACCAGGCTGGCCTCGAACTCAGAAATCCGCCTGCCTCTGCCTCCCAAGTGCTGGGATTAAAGACGTGCGCCACCACTGCCCGGCTAAAAGGGACTTCTCTTATGCAGCCCTTATACCTAGGCTAGCATCAAATTCAAAAGGTCAGCCAGCTTCTGCCTCTTGAGTGCTAGGTTTAAAGAATTACACGCCTACCTCACCTTAAATATTTCTAGGATATTTTCTTTTTAAAAAAATTACTTATTTGTATATGCAAGAGACAGCACTTGTCTGTGTGGGTGCCTGTGTCTATATGAGCATGTGGAGAGCAGAAGGGGGTGTCATTATCCTCTGCCTATTCTTTGAGGCAGGGTCTCTCTCTGGACCTGGGGCTTGTGTTTTTCTCAGTGAAGGTGGAAGCCAGGCAGCCTTAGCAATCCAGTCTCTGCTTCCTCCAGGTATGCTAAGGTTACAGGTATGCTCAGGACTCCCAGCCTATTCTGAGTTCTAGGATCCAAACTGTGCAGCAAGCGAGCACTGAACCATCTCTGCAGTTCCCTAAGATTTTCTTTAAATATTGATGTGTGTGTCTATGTTTCCCTCTGCATGTATGTGTGCACATCTACATGTGGAGCCCAGAGGACAAATTTGGATGTTATTCTTCTAGAGAACCACTACATTTTGTTGAAACAGATCTCACACTGGCCTGTCGCTCACCAAGGGTGCCCAGGGAGTCCCAGGGATCGACTTGCCTGTCTTCCCAGTGTTCGAATTGCAGCTTGCACCATTGTACCTGGCATGGTGCCTGTTTTTTAAGATTTACTTTTAATTATATGTTCTATGTAAGAGGGTATTCACATGCCTACCAGTATTCTTTTTTTTTTTTCTTCTACGACTGTAGCTGTCCTCAGACACATCAGAAGAGGGTGTCAGATCTCATTACAGATGGTTGTAAGCCACCAAGTGGTTGCTGGGATTTGAACTCAGGACCTTCGGAAGAACAGTCAGTGCTCTTAACCGCTGAGCCATCTCACCAGCCCCCTACCAGTACTCTTGAGAGCCAGGAGAAGGTGGCACCAGATCCCCCGGAGCTGGAGTTACAGGTGGTGGTGGACTACCCGTTGCAGGAGCTTGGGTCTTCTGCTAGAGCAGTGTAGGCTCTTGACTGCTGGGCCGTATTTCAAGCCCCTGCACGTGGCTTTGACAGGCACTGAGTCCTTAAATGTTGGTATCTTAAGAGGTATTTTGCTGGACCTCAAATTCTCATTGTGTGTTCTCTTCGAGGACAATATTCCATTCTCACAATACTACTTGGCAGTTAACGTGCTGGCACCAAATCTGTACTCATCTTTCATGGAGAGAACTGCCTCCTTCGTTGCTTCAGGTGGTTGTTTTATGGATACCAAAGGTACCAGCTCCTTGGTGACCATGCACATTTAATACAAAATGCTTCTAATACACACACACACAACACACACACACACACACACACACACACACACACACACACCTTCTCCTTCTTCACAAATTATACTTCCCAAACCAGACACTTGGACATAATCTTTTCTCTTTTTTTCCTCCCTAATGACAGATCCAATAAGTCATCAAGACTTGTCAATTCTACCTTTACAAACTGAAATTTGGGCTGGAGAGATGGCTCAGAGGGTAAGAGCACTGACTGCTCTTCTGAAGGTCCTGAGTTCAAACCCCAGCAACCACATGGTGGCTCACAACCCTGTAATGAGATCTGATGCCCTCTTTTGGTGCATCTGAAGTCAGCTACAGTGTACTTAGCAAAATAATAAATAAATCTTTGGGCTGGAGCAAGCAGGGACTGAGTGAGCGGAGTTGACTAAAGCGAGCAGAGGTCCTAGAAATTCAATTCCCAACAACCACACGAAGACTCACAACCATCTGTACAGATACAGTGTACTCACATACATAGAATAAATAAATCTTTTTTTTTCAAAGATTTATTTATTTATTATATGTAAGTACACTGTAGCTGACTTCAGACACTCCAGAAGAGGGCATCAGATTTTGTTGCAGATGGTTGTGAGCCACCATGTGGTTGCTGGGATTTGAACTCTGGACCTTTGGAAGAGCAGTCGGCCCTCTTAACCACTGAGCCATCTCGCCAGCCCCGAATAAATAAATCTTAAAAAAAAAAAACAAACTAAGCTGGGCGTGGTGGCACACGCCTTTAATCCCAGCACTTGGGAGGCAGATGGATTTCTGAGTTCGAGGCCAGCCTGGTCTACAAAGTGAGTTCCAGGACAGCCAGGGCTATACAGAGAAACCCTGTCTTGAAAAACCAAAAAAAAAAAAAACCCTATGAAATTTGCTAGTATACATCTTTAATACCAGCAAAGACAAAGGCAGGCAGAAGTCTGAAAGAGTTCCAAGGCCAGTTTGTGACAATGAGACCTTGTCTCAAAAGTAAATAAATCTATCCAATTCAAGATAAGCTTAGGGAGGCCTGGCGGCAGTGGCACACGCCTTTAATCCCAGCACTCAGCAGGCAGAGGCAGGAATTTTAGGCCAGCCTGGTCTACAAAGTACATTCCAGAATAGCCAGGGCTACACAAAGAAACACTGTCACAAAAAGTAAAATAAAAATATAGTACTGGGGGAAAGTCTATTTATGCTTCCTAAACAGCACAGTCCATTTCCTTGAAACCAGTGAACTTTTATATCTAGAAGCAGCACAAAGAGAAACAAAAAGCAACATTAAACAACTGATGGGGTCAGTTCCTCTAAGTTTTTGCTACAAACAAAAGTTTGAGATTCATGTAATTTTCCTGCCATAAAATATTCTTTGGGCTCTTTCTCAATGCTTTAAACATGTAAAATCCATCCATACTTCACAGGCCATTAAAAACAAGACAGCAAGCCGAGCGTGGTGGCGCATGCCTTTAATCCCAGCACTTGGGAGACAGAGGCAGGCGGATTTCTGAGTTCGAGGCCAGCCTGGTCTACAAAGTGAGTTCCAGGACAGCCAAGGCTATACAGAGAAACCCTGTCTCGAAAAACCAAAAAAAAAAAAAAAACCAAGACAGCAAACTGGGGTATAGTACAAAATCCATGCTTAAGCACATGAGTAGCTTGGGTTCTGTCTCAGATACCACTCAAAACCAAAATACAACAGGACAAAGCCAGGCAGCAGGCCACAGTGTGCTAGAGAGAGCTGACAGGGAGACAGACTCCTATTGCCTCTCCCTTGAGCTGGCAAAATCTTCGTCTCTGTGACCTGCTCTCCCTGTCCCCAGTGATCTAGAACTTTCCCTGGGCTACAGACAGAAGCCTTTCCAGAATACCCATCTACTCTCCGCGATAGAACAACCATATTTGTTTTTTCACATTCACGTATGCCATGTGGCATAGAAACTATGACAAATTAACAAGTTTTTATTTGTTGAGACAAGTGTCATCTTGATGAAAGCTCTTTATTCAATGGGAGAATAAACATATATAATTGTAATGAAAGAAATACAACTGCTGTTATTCCCAGTTGATAAAATTTCCTATATAAGGACCATGTAGAAATTGCTGTACAAATTATTAAATTAACAAAGTTCAACAAGGATATCTTAGGTCAGCTCAATGTAGAAAATAATCTATTGCATTATTATATCATGATAGTAACAAAAATGTAAAGTAACTAGAAATCAACCTCAGTGCTTAACCAATATGAAGAACACTCTGAGAGTGTGGGAACGATTACAAAAACAATTAGTGCATCCACCCTATTCATAGCTCAGAAGATTAACTACTGTAAAGCTATCAATTCTCTCTATAAGTTAACGTACAATTTCATTGCAACTTCAATAAAGCTCACAGTTTTTCAAGGCAATTAAAGAGCTGACTTTAAAATGTATACTGAGAGTTGGGTGTGGTGGCACAGATGTGTAATCCCAACTACATGGGAGGGTGAGCCAGAAGGATTCCAAGCTGGAGTTCAGCCAAGCTACAAAGTGAGTTCAAGGCTAACCTGGACAATTTAGAAGACCCTGTCTCAAAATGAAAAATGGTTAGATCTAAAACACACACACACACACACACACACACACACACACACACACACACACACACACACCACTAAACGGACACAGCCAAAGCCTAGGTTTCAACATTCAGTATCATGGAATAAAATAAACTAAAAGCAAAGATTCAAAGTAGGCATTACAACCTTAAAGGTAGACACTTCAGGTGAACAGGCATGGAGATTGGTCTAAAACAGTGACAGGAAGTACAGGGACACAGAGTGGACAAGTGCACCAGTGATACACCCGGGACCTAGTCAGAGCCACACTCATCAAGGAACCTGATGCAGGGTAGATGTGGCATTACAAATACATGAAAAATAAATAAATAAATAAAGCAAACTACTCAAAATTGATAATAAGAGCAGTTAATTATCTATGTGGAAGAAATTATACCAGATTCATTTCTCAAATAAAAATAAAACTAATGAAAGGTGAATAAGTGCTTCCATTTGTAGCTACACATTCTCTTTGCAATTAAACAGTTTAATTCCTAGAACCAATAATGAAAATAATGCTGATTTTATTTTATTTTATTTTATTTTATTTTTTTTTTTTTTTGTTTTTCGAGACAGGGTTTCTCTTTATAGCCCTGGCTGTCCTGGAACTCACTTTGTAGACCAGGCTGGTCTCGAACTCAGAAATCCGCCTGCCTCTGCCTCCCGAGTGCTGGGATCAAAGGCGTGCGCCACCACGCCCGGCTTGATTTTATTTTTTTAAAGATGTATTTATTTATTATATATAAACACACTGTAGCTGTCCTCAGACACACCAGAAGGGAGCGAGCATTCGATCTCATTACAGATGGTTGTGAGCCACCATGTGGTTGCTGGGGATTGAACTCAGGCCCCCTGGAAGAGCAGTCAGTGCTCTTAACCACTGAGCCATCTCTCCAGCCCTGATTATATATATGTATATATATATTTATCGGGGGCGGAGGGGGGGGATCAGTGCCCTGATCATCAGAAAATGAGGCTAGAGAGATGGCGCAGCAATGAAGAGAACTAGCTGCTCCAGCGGAGGATCAGAGTTTGGATCCCTGCACCTAAATCACAGGGTTCAGATAAATGTAACTCCAGGAAATGTGATGCTCCTTTCTGATCACCAATGGGCACCTGAGGGCACACTTGTATACACATACACACACACACACACACACACACACACATAAACACAAATAAAATAAATCCTTTTAAAAAAATAAAATAAAAGTATGCCAACCCAAGCAAACTGAGACATACCTGCCTGGAATCACAGCACTTGGGAGGCTATAAAAAAAGATTACAGGTTTAGGAGTGGCCTCCTCTATACTGAATTCCAGGCCAGCTAGGCTACACAATCAACTCTACACAATCTACCAATTAATTAGCAAAGAAACAAAAACCCAAATGGCCACCAACTGATGGAGGAAAAAACAAAAAACAAAAAACAAATGCATCTAATGAAACACTAGTCAGCAATGAAAAAAGAACCAAGTCCTGGGCATATATTACAATATGATCTTTAATAGGCTGCTGGGGAGGTAAACTATATTAAAAAATGTATGCCCATGTATGAAACTGTTAAAAGAATTTAAAATGCTAAGCGAATGCCAGGTGGTATTGGCACATGCCTTTAATCCCAGCACTTGGGAGGCAGGGAATCTCTGAGAGTTCTAGACCAGCCTGGTCTACAGAGTGAGGAGTTCCAGGACAGCCAGGGCTACACAGAGAAACTCTGTCTTGAAAAACCAAAGAAGAAAAAAAAGAAGAAAAAGCTAAGTAAAAAAAAAAAAAATCCTGGTAAACAGCTTTGCTAGTGCAAGGTTCCTCCAGTATGGAATGTTCACAATAGGAAAATCTATATACATAGAGTGGGTTGATGGCTGTCTAGAGATCTGTTGAAGACTAGATGACTTCTATCACCCTGCCTGGCTGCACTCTCAAAGCCTGTATGATTTGCAAATGTTGAATTAAATCCAGTAGGTTGTGTATATTTCCTGTTTGAGGCCCACCTGAGCTACATAGTGAGTTCCAAGCCAGCCAGAGTTAAGGTGAGATCCTGCCTAAAAACCAACCAAACAAAAACTATAATATAAGCTTAGCCTGATTATTCAAGTGGCCTTGAAATGTTAAAATATTGATAGCTACACCCCATAAACAATTCAGCAGAACTATTTTCAGACTTCCTGTTAGCGTGTGTCCTGAATAACTAAAGAGCAGAACCAACTCATTCTCATTCTCTCTCTCTCTCTCTCTCTCTCTCCCTCTCCTTTGCCCCCCCCCACATCCCCCTCCCACAGTGTTAGCAGCAGCCCATCAGGGAGGAGGCAGTAAAAAGTCCCCCATCAGTAAGACAAACAGCAGCACACATACGTAGTAAACGGCATGCCGAACACATTTGCATTGACAATCTCACTTTCTGGAATAGTTAGATCAGATGGGAATCTTTAGATATACATATATTTTTTTCACCCCAAACAGGCAACACTGTTTTTGCAATCCAAATGTGACCATGTATCACCAGGGGTTAAATAAGAAAAGGACTTTCTATCTTAGTCTCCTCTCCTAATTCAGTCATTCTTCCTGGGTCCATGCCTGATTTCTGTTACCATAAAACAGATGAACTGCACAGTAGAGGGCGGCTGGGATGATACCGGCAACATTTACCCAGACTGAAACTCACCGTGGGTTAAGTAAGCCTATGATGGAGTTTTACAACACAGTTGGCATTTCTCAATCTTGTGCAATGAAAGGGAGTTAAAAAAAAAGATAATGAGTTTTCCTAGATTCTCCAAAAACGATGCACTTTATTCTTAAGAGACTGGTCCGAACGACTAACAAATCATACAATTTAAGATAGATAAAGCAAGACCAGTAGACAAATATATTTTGCTTCTGTGTGAAAGATAATTAAATTGTAAACTCAAGTATCACTTTGCAAACAAACCCTAGGAAGCTCAAATTAGGGAAGCCCCCAAACGCAGGCAAATTAAAACATGACTACCATTAAAAACTCTTGATGGACAAATTGCCCCCGATGTCAAACGCCATTATAACCAATCCGGCTCCTAGGAAGGCAAAGCCTGTAACTGCAGGGTTACAGTAACCGCCATAGTAACAGTGTAGCAACTAACAACTGATTCTCCAGACCAGAGGTGAGATCTGGAGATTCACTTCACAGTCAAGTGTGTCAACAGACCTGCAGTTAATCCTTCACGACGAACTCGCCTAGATTCTGTTCCTTTGCCTTTCGGCTTTTTTTTCTTAACTGACATTGCTTTAGTGCTTGGAATGTGCCTGTGTCAGAATTATACTACAGTTTTGAAAACACTCTCTAATTTTACATTGTAAACACCATGTATTGCAGTGAAACCGGGTCTCAGTTACCAAGTGTTTCATTTTAAGGACATCGAATCACCACTGTGCATCAGACGAACTAAGTTTTAAAAACTCAGTCTAAGCTCAAGGATTAAACGCACGAAAAGTGTTTCCTTAGCGGGGGGGTATTTGGGGGGGCGCCGTCTAAGAAACTACACCCAACTGTATTAAAATACAGTTTAGTGGTTAAGAACCTTCATCGGTTAATTTTCTAGAACCCTGACAGGGCCTGCGTGGGTACTGTGAGAACCTGTGGGTAGGGGTTTTTGGACTGGAAGAGGCAATTTTTTAAAAAAGGAAAAAAAAAAAGTTAAGAAAGCACTGGAAACTTGACCGTGGAGTTGAGGGGCACAGCGTACCTGCCAGCGGCCATAGGTGAGCAGGAACATGGCGATGGGGATGGCGGTGCCGGACATGGCATGCGTGGAGGGCATGCTGTATTCCGAGTTGTAGAAGACCTCCAGCTTGATGACGGGCGGCGAGGCCGGCCGCGGCCAGCGGATGATGTCCTTGGTGCACTGGCCCAGGTACATGACCAGCACCCAGATGATCACCAGCCTCCGGCCCACAAAGGGGTCGAGATTCCAGATCCAGAAGGGGAAGAATAAGATGTAGAAGAGCTCGTTGCCCAGTTCCGTGCCGAAGCAGAACAGGTAGTAGAGCGGCAAGTTGCTCACTTTGACCAGCTCGCCCTCCTCGCCCGTCAACGAGTTGCGGCGCTGCGAGCCCGCGCGGCGGGGCCCGGTCGGGCCCGGCTCGGCCGCCAGCCCGTTGCGCACGCCGTTCGGGGCACCGCAGCAGTCGGGCTTGATGGGGCTGTCCTCAGCGCCCGGCTGCCGTCCCCGTCGCCGGGGTTCTCCCGGGGCTCCGCGAACCTCGGTCTCTGCATCCTCGTCCGCCGCCGCCGGGCTGCTGAGCGGCACCTCCACCCCACACAGACGCTGGAAGCTCGCCACCCGCTGCGGCTCCTGCAGACGGCTGGCCAGCAGAGCCAGCCGCTGCCCCAGGGACATGGTCGCGGGCCACTCGGGAATTGATCCGGCCACGCGCTCCTCGCCAGCCACAGCCGCCACGGTGCCTAGCTCGACTCGCTCGAGGCTGCCGGCGACCGCGCCAACAGGCCGCAGCGGCCGCCGCGCGCGCCCTGCGCCCCGCGCGCCCCTCCCCTGGCGCGCTCACGGAGGCCCGCGCCGCGCGCGCAGCCCGGAGCAGTCGCCGAAGCCCCGCCTCCCGGTGCTCTCGGCTGCTGTGCGAAGAACTGTGCGGGTCTAGGCAGGGCTGGTGACCCAGGAGCCGCCCGTGGGTTTTATTAGCCTGGAATCAATTGGGGCGTGATGAATGGAGGCAAAGTAACCGCCGCGAAACCGGAATCGTCCGACTCACGCCATTAATTAGCAACTAATTTCAGAGCTGTCTCGGATGGTTGATGTCCGGAAAGCCACGTGCCAATTGACCAGCGGTGGCAAGATTAGAAAGCCTTAGGTAATACTCCAGGACGGAGCCTGGGGATGTGATCGCTGACACAGCTGTGGTCTGCAAGGGAAAAGCCAGTCACCTACAAAGTCAAATCTGGCTGTCACTCATCACATATGTATCTTAAGCGAATTTAGGTGTAAATTTTCCTTAATAAATTCTAGCACTTAGCAAGACTGCTCAGAGCACATAGTGGGAGAATGTAGCGTGGAGAATTCTGAGGGTATTTTTTGTTTTGTTTTGTTTTGTTTTGTTTGTGCGTTCAGGGTTTGGTTTTTGTGTGCTTTTGAACCAGGGTCTATCATTTAGCTGAGATTGGCCTCAGCCTTGCTGTGTAGTTAAGGCTAGCCCTGAACTGTTGATCCTTCTGGTGCAGCCTCCCAAGACTGTGGCACCATGCCAGGTTTGAACTTGGACTCTGATAGGCTGAACTAGAATCTTAACATCACTGTCTTGCAAGTCACAAACTTGACTTTAACTTCTAGATGGATCCGATTTTATTAAAAGATTTCAAAGTTTTAATTCCGGGGAGTTATTTCAGGCCAGGCAAATGAATGTCTATAATTAAAGACTGAACTACTTCCAAGAAAGAGGCTGGAAAATGCTCAAATGCTGGTAAGTCATGAGAAATAGTTTCATATCCCAAGAAAAGATTGCTTCCCAGTTCCTCCCATTCCACTTGCTGCAGTCATAAAGAGGATTGCCTCGATTCCCTGGCCCTCGAATTGCTGAGGTTGGAAAAGTTGAGGGGGCACAGAGCTTGGAGGCTGACATGGGAAGATTTGGAGTTTGAGGACAGCTAGGGCTACATAACAAGATATCATATCAAAATAAGTAAAAGCACTTACAGCCTAGGAAAGCAGACCACTAGGAGAAAAGGAATACCGGGCCTGAAGAATGGTATACAAAGTAACCATGGCTTGCTATGGGGGTCCCTACTTATCCAGCAAGCAGGAAGCTCTGAGTTTAATCCCAGCAAAACATACACAGAGTAGCGTGATTAGTTGATGTTTCTGAATAATAAAGGCCATCATTATAAACTTTAGCATTTGGCAAGAATCTATAACAAAACATGCTGTGCTGGCCAAGAACTTGCTGTGTAGACCAAGCTAGATTTTACTGGGTCTAATTTCCAAGTACTGAGCTAACAGGTGTTTGCTACAACTGAGCATTTTGTTTGTCTTGAAACCCAGACCACCAAATTGTAGGATTACAGAATGAACATCACACATAATTTATTATATGTCTCCCACCCACACCCCTAGGGTCTAACTATGTAATTTAGCTATGTAAACAAGGCTCATCTCCAACCTGTAGCATCCTCTTGCCTCTGCCTCAGAAACACTATCCTCGATTTCTATATCCTTAGCACCCAACACAAATATTGAATAATCGAAGGAATAAAAATGAATGTATGAACTTAAAAAAATAATCCATGCCTACACATTGGGTATGGTTTTGCCTGCCTGTAATCCCAGCACTTGGGAGGTGGAAGCAGGAGGAGCTAAAATATTTTCAAAAAATAAAAAGTGGGGAAAGTGGCCATTTCAAAGTTACTCTCCTTACAGAATAGCGATAGAGACAGGTTGAGTTTTATGGCACAGACCTTTAGCAGGGAGTGTCTGTTTTTTGGTTAGTCCTTTTTTGTTTCTTTTTGTTTTGAGCCCAGTGCAAGGCCTTGTCTAAAATAAAGGTTTTCTGTAACTTTTATTTAACATCTTATTTGTACATTCTTTTTCTGTATCTCAAACCCAGTTCTCGTACATTCTGTCTGAATTTCTGTCACAAATCCTACTGGTTCTCTGTCAGGAACAAGCCCTTTTTGTAGTTACTCTTCTGACCTTGTGCTTTCCACCTCCAGGAGGAGCCTTTGAACAAAGGCCACCCTTGTCATAAGGTCTTATATACATTGTAAAAACACTGTGTTCTGTAGCCTCTGCTGGAAGGAAAAGAAAAACACTTCCAGAAATCTGGTGAAATTTAAATGGAAATTGGAAATGTCTATGTATTCCATTTAGAAGGATTTTAACCCCATAAATGCCCACTCTGATGGTTGATAAGAGGGTTCAGAGCAGCAAGGGCCTGCTACCAAACCTGAGGACCCGAGTTCCATCTCAGGGAGGAGAGAAGTGACTTCTACAAGTTTGTTCTCTAACCTATGCAAACAGATTAAATATTATTTAAATATTTTTCATTGACAATTTTTAAATTGTTGTGATCTAAAGAATTGTAGTGGGGCTTTAAAATAGCCTGAGTTCACCAGAGAGGAGTAATGTGAAATCTCACTATAAGGAGACCTAAATATTCTGCTAAGGAATTATATTTCATTTCTTTGTTAGAGGCAGGGTTTCTCTATGTAGCCCTGGCTGTCTGGAGCTTACTTTGCAGTAGACCAGGCTGGCCTTGAACTCAGAGTTCTGTCTGACTCTGCCTCCCGAGTACTGGGATTAAGGGCATATGCTACAACACTGGGGTAAAGGATAATACTTAATTTCTAGGTGTTGGAAACAAATGTTCTTGATGTCACACAACACACAACGCGCGTGTGTGCACATGCGTGCACACACACACAAACACGAAAACTTAGAGGCAGGAAGTTTACTTTGTTTTGTTCTTGGTTTTTGTTTTGTTTTGTTTTTAAACAAAGTCTTACACATAGCTCTGTCTGGCCTGGAACTCACTATGTAGCTGTTCTAAACTCAGATATAGCCCAACCCTCCCCAGTGGTTAAGGGCTTGCTCCAACAAACACAGCTTTTGTTTTGTCTTTGTTTTGTTTGTTTGTTTGTTTTTATTTCAAGGAAGGTGGTGATATTTCCCCATTGGCTGGGGTCTGACCCCACAGTCTTTCAAGACTGGCTAGTTTTAAAATAATCTGGATAAAGGAAGTAAAGAAAAGGGGGAAGGGTTCAGCTGCCCCAGGCCATCACCTGTGTGTAAACAGTTGTTTTACTAGGTGGGGGAGATTAAAAGATTGTTGAGATCTTATCATTGTAAATCTTTTAATTTAAAAAGAAAATGTTGAGAATGTAAAGGGTGTTGTTTCCAGGTGTCTGAGCAGCCCTTTGAATGTCCTGGGAAGGAAACTCAGGTCCTTAGCAAGATCTGCTGTCACTCTTAACCCCTGAACCATCTCTCTAGCCTATCATTATTGTTGCTTGTGTGTGTGTGTGTGTGTGTGTGTGTGTGTGTGTGTGTGTGTAGGGGGGTACTCATGCTATGGTATCTGTGAGGAAGTGAGAGGATAATTTTTGGAGTCTGTTCTTCTCTTCCACATTATGTGGGATCTGAGGATTATCGGGTGGCTTTCTTAGGCTGGCATCCTAGGGCTGCAGGAGCTGTTACCAGCTAAGCCACTTCACCAGCGCTGCTGAAGCAATAGAAAGTGGTAGAGAGGGAACAGGAATTGTCTGCTAGGTATTGAGAGGGTCTTGTTTGCCTTTTCACTCCTGCTGGATAAGCAGAACCAAGTTCTAGGCAGGACTGTAAGATCGAAGCATTCACAAGGCATGACACAATAGCTAAAAGCCCTTCCTTGGAATTCATCTGAGCTCCACATTTTTCTCTGTCTCATCTTGAAGTACTGGCTTCTAACTCAAACCTAGCACATGCCAAGGAAGTGTTCCACTAGTGTGATAAATCTCCAAGCCCTGACAGGCATGCATTAACTATAAACTTCAGAAGCCTCCATTAAGAGAGGAATCAAATTTTCCATGCACAAATGAATAAATACTTCCTCTAAGGAGAAACTGAACCCCTGAAAGTTTTTTGTTTTGTTTGTTTGAGACAGTGTTTCTCTGTATAGCCTTGGCTGTCTTGGAACTCCATGTGAAGACCAGGGTGACCTCTGCATCCCTAGTGCTGGGATTAAAGGTATGTGACACTACCTCCTAGCCTTTTGTTTTGTTTTGTTTTGTTTTGTTTTGTTTTGTTTTGTTTTAACAAAGCCTATCTCTGTAGCCCAAGCTGGACTGGGACTCTCAATGGTCCTGCTTCAGCCTCCTCCTGATCCCTGAGACTACCAGGATGTACCAGCATATCCTTCTTCCTAAACAGTTTGCAAACAAATTAATATAAATGGGTTGAATGCATAGGAATATAAACTGATTAAATAATATTATTATATGTTGTTGTTTTACACTAATGATCCACTCGTTCCTAATAGATCAAGCTCAGAATCCAGATTCAGCCACCCACATCAAAGTTCCATGTCCAAAGAGGAAATAATTTGTTAGCTGGCCTTTGAGGAAGAGAAAGACAAAAGAGAAAGACAACTAATGTCTTGGGTTTCACCTGGAGATGGATCAAAGTTAGAATGATAATGAATTGTCCTGTGCCCTAATGCTTGCATAATGAATTACCTAGCTGGGCTTGGCAGCACATGACATTAGTCCTGGCACTCTAGTGTCACAGGCAGGTAGATCTCTGTGAGTTTGAAGCAAGCCTGGTCTACATAGCAAATTCCAGGTAGCCAGAGCTACTCAGTGAGACCTTGTCTCAAATCCAAACTGATAAACTTAAGCTTTTAAAATCCCCTGACACTAACTGATCAGTTATTTTCCCATTGCTCCCTTCCTGCTGGATAAGGAAAGTAACTTTGGAGCAATTCGCCTGAATTTTGCTGGGTTAAATTCAGCTTTGACTGTGAAATTGTCCTTCTCACTGTGACTTCTCTGAACACCTCTTTTGTATGTGTAAATGAAGCATTTCCAGTTCAGTGAACCAAATATAAGCTTTCCCTTTGACATTCCATAACTTAACTTACTATTCTATTGTTTTAAGAAACTCAGTGGTAGGCCAGGTGATGGTGGCGCACTCATTGAACCCCAACATTTGGGAGGCAGAGCTGGTCTTATCTCTGTGAGTTTGAGGCTAGCCTGGCCTACAAAACAAGTTTCAGTACAGAAAAACCTTGTCTCCAAAAATAGAAGGAGGAAGAGGAGAAGAACGATAGAAAGAAAGAAAAAAGGGGAAAAAGAAAGAAAGACAAAGCCTGGTGTGGTGGCACATGCCTTTAATCCCAGCACTGGGGAGGCAGAGGCAGGCGGATTTCTGAGTTCGAGGCCAGCCTGGTCTACAGAGTGAGTTCCAGGGCAGCCAGGTCTATACAGAGAAACCCTGTCTCCAAACAAACAAACAAACAAACAAAAAAAAAGAAAGAAAGATGCAGTGCTAAGACTAGGCCTGATAGCACAGGGCTTGGAAGCCTTGGAAGGCAATGGCATAATGATCCCCAATTCAAGGCCTCTCTGGGCTATAAAGTTCAAGGCCGCCAGTGTAACTTCCTGAGACAATGACAGAAGAGAAAAGGAAAAGGAAGGCTAGGGCTCTAGCTCAGTGGAAAAGAACTGAACTAGCAGGTGTGGGGCTCTGGGTTCAATCAGTGCCAAGGGCAGAGGGAGGGAAGGAGAGAGGGAGGGAGGGAGGGAAGAAGGGGAAGAGAGAAAATAGAAGACAAAAAGAACCCTGTGTGGATCTCATCAGGTTTCTAGATCTACCAATCCACTGGGTGATGTTTAATTCATTAATCAGTCACTTGTATTCAATACAATTTCAGAACTATTCATGTCACTTACAAGCCTGGGGGATAAATTTTGCTTTTAGAGCCATGAAAATGCAGAGAATTGAAACTGTGATTGAAGCACATTTTTGGTTGATGAGTTCAATTTATTTTTAAGTCCCAGAAACAAAATTGTATGGAAGCGATGCGTGGCCGTGTGTGCCTGTACTCCTGAGTGTTCAAGAGGTTAAGGCAGGGGGAAACTTGAGGCCATGGGTTCTAGGTCAACAAGGACATCATAGTGCATGAAAGAGGAAGGAGGGAAGGGAGGGAGGGAGGAGGAAGAGGAAGGAAGGAAGGAAGGAAGGAAGGAAGGAAGGAAGGAAGGAAGAGAAAGAGAGACAGTGGGAGGGAAGGAGGGAAAGAGAGGGGACTAAAGAAATGTCTTCCTGCCAGATGTGGTGGCGCATGCCTTTAATCCCAGCACTGGGGAGGCAGAGGCAGGCGGATTTCTGAGTTCGAGGCCAGCCTGGTCTACAAAGTGAGTTCCAGGACAACCAGGGCTACACAGAGAAACCCTGTCTCGAAAAACCAAAAAAAAAAAAAAAAGAAATGTCTTAATGGTAGAGCACATGGCTAGGCCAATCCCTAACACCACAAAAAATAAGCAAAAATTAGGAAGGCAAACTATTTGTGTCTATGATGACACTGGCCTATAATCCAATGTAATAGACTCCCAAACCTTAGCAGTGACTCCATGAGAGGCACCATTCTGACTTTTAAACCCAGCACATAGGCCCCAACACTTGTCAAAATGGGAACAAAGACCTAATCCATCAAAGACCTAGTCCACTGTTCTGGGATCCAGGAAAGTCCCTAAATGTACTAACCTTGATTTGGGCATTTGTAGTTCTGCTTCTTGCTAAGTATTCTTACCAACTAAAGTGTGTCAACCAGGATATGTTATTTTTGTGCACAAAAGACAAAAAAACCTGTGTGATTTGCTGGTGTTAAGATTTTATATTCGGCTCTAAGAGTATCCATGTGTCTGTTCTGGTGGAGTTACATGCAACATTAGCACGTGGGGGTTGAAAACAGGCAGACTGAGTTTAATATTCCTTGATTACATTATGAAGTCTAGCCTGTACTATATGAGACTCCCATCTCACAAAAGGAAAAAAGGGGGAGGACCTTGTGGGAGAGGGGCTGGAGAGATTTTTTCAATGATTAAGAGCACTGTTGCTTTTATAGATAATCTGGGTTTGGTTCCCAGCACAAACATAGTTGCCCATACTTGTCACTAACTCCAGTTCCTTGGAGTCTAACACCTTCCTCTGGCCTCTGCAGGTACCAGTGATATATGTGGTAAAATACATAGATGCAATCAAAATACCCACACAGGTATAGTGGCTTGTGCTTAGAATCCCAGCACTCAGTAGGCAGGAGAGGACAATAGATGTGAGTTCAAGGTCAACCCCTGTCTCAAAAATGCACAGATAAACAAATAAATAAAATAGAAACAGGAAAAGCTAAAAAGTAATTACTATACAATGTGTGATATTATTTGACTAGATATAAGTATGTAGGGTTATACAGTTTTAGAGATTCAGGTACTCAAAACAATGAGTATATAAAATTAAATGGTATTTATAAAAATACTAACCATATACTACTAAATCAATAAAATAATGAGAGTTTAAACATCTATGATAAATCAATTAAAGATAGGGGATTACAGAAAACATATAGATGGTATCCAGAAGACTTTAGCTCCACAGGCAAATAATAGAGATGCTGCTGAGAGGAGTGGGAGCTGCAGTACCAACGCTGCCTGTGGTTGCGGAGCACCGGATATCCGGCAAGAAGTACTGCCGGCCACACAGGACAGGAAGGTGAAGTCACGACATTGGTGCAAATATCCTCTTTGGGATGGGAAGTCGTTCTTCTTAAAGTCTGAAGCAGACAAAGATTTCCCTGATGAGCACTCTCGGAGACCGAGTGATCAAATCTGATCAAATCTGAGCTGAAGACGACTCAAGGGACTGAGTAATGAACTTGTGGGAAAACTAGAAGTTGTATATCTTGCTGGTGGCTCTATCCAGAATTCAGTTAAAGTGGCTTTACTGTGATTTCGTGAGTGCAGTGGCTGTGCCATGCAGGCAGACAGTTCCACTCCTTCCTCCCCACCTCCTATACTCTCTGCCTCTTCTGCAGCGTTTCCGAGAGTCTTGGTAGGACAGACTGGTGTATACCCAGCTTATCTGGTGCCCAGCATTCGCCCGTTATCTCTGCTCAGGACTTTCCCCGGCTAGAAGTTTATGCAGTAACTGGTGCATTTGAGTATGAATAATCCTATATTATGACTCTGTAAATGCAAAGAGCATGACCGATAAATACCCATATTAGTAAGATAAGCACTTTGACTCAGAGTATATGTGCATACCCTGAGTTGAAATTGTATGAAATCATTTAGCATAATTTTTTTAGTCTGTAGAGCTGCAAAGTAATTCTTTTCTTTAATTTTTTAAAAAAGATTTATTTTATTTATATGAGTACATTGTAGCTGTTTTCAGACACACCAGAAGAGGGCATCGGATCCCACTACAGATGGTTGTGAGCCAGCATGTGGTTGCTGGGAGTTGAACTCAGGACCTCTGGAAGAGCAGTCAGTGCTCCTACTGAGCTCTCACTGAGCCATCTCTCCGGCCCATGCAAACTAATTCTTGTAGTATGTCTGGTCACTAGAATATAAAACCTGATCTGAAATATGAGTTATATAGCCAATCTTGATCATTTCGGCCAACCCTTACTAGCATAAGATAAGGCCACTGTGGTTACCAGAAGAAGTTAATGAAATCACAAATGTGTTTTATAACAATGGGATGTTTTTGGACTGGAGAGATGGCTCAATAGTTAAGATTCGAGAACTGCTTTTGCTCAGAATCTGAGTTTGGCTCCCAGCACTATCATCCGGATGCTCACATCTGCCTGTAACTCCAGCACCAGGGTAACTGATGAGAGCATCTCAGGCTTCTGAGAGCATCTTCATTCGTGGCATACACACAAATTAAAAAAACAAAACCAGCCGGGTGTGGTGGCACACGCCTTTAACCCCAGCACTCGGGAGGCAGAGGCAGGTGGATTTCTGAGTTCGAGGCCAGCCTGGTCTACAGAGTGAGTTCCAGGACAGCCAGGGCTATACAGAGAAACCCTGTCTCGAAAAACCAAAAAAAAAAAAAAAAACCCCAAAAAAACCAAAGACATAACTTTTATTTTCTTAAAGAGCTACTTCTCTGGGGCTGGGAAGCACAGTGGTGACAGTACTTCTCTACCATGTGTGGTCCCCTCAGTTCAATACCTAGCACCTAGCACCACACAAGGAAAATAAATTATCTCACTTAAAGTCTTAAAGCCAAACTCAATGTAATTCTCAGTGTAACCTGGCCTTCATGTCATTCATGGTGATTGTCTGATGATTAAGAAGCACGGTTCAGTTGGAAAGTTCAAGCACACACAAGAGACCATTATTATATGGCCCAGTTCTATGGGGAGTGTTGGGGGAGAGGGGAAAAAAATACCTCTCTTGTGCTTGAGACCTTGACTGTGCTCAACAAATAGAATGACCAGAGGAACAGCAGAACAGCGTGCGCATTCTATCAATCTTGCCTGTCTATTAGGTCTACAAAGGGGAATGAACAGTCAACCAACCAAGTGACCAGGACAGAAAGCAGCTGTATCTTTTAGAGAAACTCTAAATAGTGAAGAGATGACAAGACAAAGGGATTCGAGCCAGGAAATGGTGACGTGTGCAGAAGTCACTGGGCACTATGGGGAGGGATGGGGTGACGCAGATGATAAGAGTTATTGTAGAAATTCTGTTTGCTTCCCAGCATGGATTTGCAGTGGCCTCTGATAAGGGATTTCTTCCTTCCTGGCAGAAAGGACATAATCTCAAGGGAGGCTTCACTGTCAACCTTAGGAAGAAACAGACACGTCAAGTCTCCCCTTTCTGTACGCGGTACGTTTCAAAATAACATGCTGAGCCGATGTGTTTGGGGGCATGTCCTTGAGCACTTCCGTAGTGTATGTTTGTTTTTTAACAGTGTCATTTGGGAGTTAAATGTCAAACTCTCTCTCTCTCTCTCTCTCTCTCTCTCTCTCTCTCTCTTAGTGAGATAATGTCAAACTTACTGAGCCATCTCCCTAGACTATTTTATTTTTTTAGGATGAGGGTCTTATTGAAGTGTGGAAGTGTGGGTAGCTCACACTTGTAACCCAGAACTTGGGATCAGTCAGGAGTTCAAAGCCATTCTCAGCTACACAGTGAGTTTGAGACTGGAGCCACAGGACATAGGACTACCTCAGAAAACAGAGTGAGGTAGGGGAGAGACGCTACCATTGGGCAACACCACTGGCCCCTACCGCCCACATTTTATTTATCTAAATGTATTTCCTTTAATCCACTGATGTGAATGTTGAGCATTAGCAACTTAAAGCATGTGAAATGCTCATTAGAAAGGACAACAAGCTAGTCACGGTGACCTATGCCTCTAATCTCAGCACTCAGGAGCCTGACGCAGGAATATTGCAAATTCCAAATAAATCAATCTTTAAATAAAAAAAAAAANCTGTTAAAATATTTACCTGTAACAGGGCCCAAGTCTTAGCACAACCGACTCCATGATGGAAGAGCCATTCAGGCTGTAAAACTCAGCACCTAGACCACACGGTCTGCCAAAACTAAAATAGACCTGATCCATCAAGGTCAAGCAGTTCTGGGAAAGTCTCAAAAGGCACCCACCTTGCTTCTCAGTTTCTGAAGTTCCACTTCTGGCTAACTGCTCTTGTTAACCGAAGTGTGTCAACTCAAAACATGGTTTTTCTGCTTAAAAAACAGCCTGCGAAAGGCTCAGCGCTACACTGAGATTCTGAGCACTCACATGAAGTTGCTAGTGGGGTAATGAAGACTTTCCATTGGCTTAAACCCATGTCTGAGCAGTCTTCTCTGGTGGATACCCTACAATGTTACCCTCAGTAAGTTTTTGTTTTTGTTTGTTTTTTGTTTTGTTTTGAGAAAGGCTTTCTCTGTGTAGTGCTGACTATTCAGGAACTCCCTCTATAGACTAGGCTGGCCTTGAACTCAAAGATCTGCCTGCCTCTGCCTCCCGAGTGCTGGCACCAAAGGTGTATGCCACCCCCCCCAACCCAAACTCCCCTTCCCAGCTTTACCCACTATAAATATATACAAGAGAAGCAAGTGAATGTCTAACCTCAGATGCCATAGAAGCTGCCAGCTTTGGCCCTGCAGCTGGAAGCTGAAGGACGAACTCTCGCTTCAGCTATCTTTTGGCAAGTACAGTATTGCGCTTTGAGCAATTTAGGGCAAGCAACCAAAGAAAGGAATCCAGGACTTAAATGAGGATTAGCTTGGCGGAAATCATCAGGATTCAAAGACCTCTTTCATGCCCTTTAGTTCTTGGAAGGGTGAGCGCTGGTTCTGTTCCATGTGTGGCACCTGGGCTCTCACTTTCTCTGTTGATTTCCTTGCGTTGCAAATGGCAGCCTTTCTTCTCCTCCCTCAGCCCACACAGCAGCCACCTTCCCAGTCTCCCACTCCCTGGCTTTCACTAGTCCTGCCCCTGCAGGCATATGTGCTCATCAGCTACTCATCAACGGAGACAGTTGAATAATTATGAACAGAGACAGATTATCTTGGTTCATAACTTTGGAGGTTCTAGTCCAGGAATTGGGAGACTCAAGGCCTTGGGGCTCTGGTAGGCATGCCGGATGGTTATGGTAGAAAGCCACACACAGCAGGGCAAGATGCTTACCTCGCGAGGAGGAAACAACAGGAGAAGAGAAGGGGACCACGGTCCCACCACCCTCCCTTACATGTTTGTTTTTGATTGAATGGGTTTGTTTTGTGTGCTGGTGAGGCAGGGAGCACAAGTTTGGAGGTCAGAGAAAAACCGCAACGTCAGTTCTCACCTTGTACCTTGCTTAGGTAAGAGCTCTCCGATGGCTGCCGGACCCCAGTCCAAGCTTCTGGCCAGTTCTCCAGCTACAGTCTCACACCTCACCACCACAGTGGTGCTGGGGTTACCGAGATATCTGGCTGATTATCTGGGTTCTGGGGATCAAACTCAGCTTGTTTGGCTTATGTGGCTGCTACTTATGCTGGCTGAGTTACCTCTCCTAGCCCCCAGAATTCCCATTGATGACATGCTCCCAGTAACCTAAAATCTTCCCATAAGACCCTCTCTCTTAATGGTTGCACCATCTGGCCATAGCATCAACCTGAGGACCAAATCTTTAAGACATGGGCATTGAGGGAGTGTGGTGTGTGTGTGTGTGGGGGGAGGGAGTACATCCTCGTGGAACTGGGACAGGGGGAGGGGGTCTGGGTTGAGGAGGTATGGGATGTGGAACAGTCAGAGGGTAAACCAGGAGGGGAATAAAATCTCGAGTGTAAAAAAAAAAAAAAAAAGACATGGGTATTTGGAAGACATTTAAGATGGACAACAGTAGCATTGAGAACTGACAGGCTCCTCCATCTGTCCTCTCCATTTTCAGACAGCTAAGAGTTTGCACTGGAGACCACCCCCCACACACACGTTCTGTCCTTTTTTGCATCTAACCGACTTTTACAATGCTTAGAATCTACTTGTTTTGAAAACACAGCTGAGAGCTACCAGGGGCTGCAGATGCCTTTGGTCCTGGCACTCACTGCCAAAGGGACAGAGTCTAGGAGACACAATGAGAAAATATCAGATTGGTACTAAAAATCGTTGGGATTTTGGTTCAGAGGTAGCCAGATTAGCTTAGAGGCTTAAAATAGAGTAAAACTGCTCAATTGTGTGGCCTTAAAGCTTGATAAGTAGATAGTCCAGTCTCAGATATTTGGGAGCTCGCTGAGTTAACTGCAACAAACCCTTATTAAAAAACCACTAACTCCTAGCTGTCCTAGAAGTCACAGAGATCGGCCTGCGCCTCTGCCTTTCAAATGCTGGGAATACAGGCATAAGCCACCAAGCTCAACCTCCTTCCTTTCTTTCCCTTTTATTCAGTCTGGGCTCCTAGCCCATGGGTGGTGCCATGCACTAAGGCTGAGCCTTTCCTCTTCAGTTGGTCCTTTCTGAAAACTCACCCATCCAAACATGTGTCCTCTAGGTGACTCTCAACACAAGCAAGTAGGTACGGAAGACTGACCATCAGGCACACCTAGAGCTCACTGTAGTTAAAGATGACCTTGAACCCCTGATCATTCTGCTTTTGCCTGGAATACTAGGATTGTAGGCATGTACCTTCACCTCTGTTTTAAGTGCTGTTGGGGACTGAACCCAGGGCTTTGTGCATGCTAGGCTAGGCAAGTGCTCTACCAACTGAGCTATATCCCAGACCTAATATAACTTTTTTTTTGTTTTTTTGTTTTTTGTTTTTTGTTTTTTTGTTTTTCGAGACAGGGTTTCTCTGTGTAGCCCTGGCTGTCCTGGAACTCACTCTGTAGACCAGGCTGGCCTCGAACTCAGAAATCCGCCTGCCTCTGCCTCCCAAGTGCTGGGATTAAAGGCGTGCGCCACCACGCCCGGCTTGTTTTTTGTTTTTGTTTTTTTCTTGAGACAGGGTCTTGCTATGTAGCAGAGGAGGCAGGTGGATCTCTATGAGTTTGAGACAAGCCTGATGAACATAGTGACTTTTCAGGACTACCTAGTAAGACTCTATCTCAAGAAGAAGGAGGAGGAGGAGGAAGAAGAGGAGGAAGAAGAGGAAGAAGGGTAGGAAGAAGAAGAAAGGGAGGGAAAGAAAATAAAAGCTACTTTATTTTTTGTAATTTAATATTTTTATTTCATGTGTGTGAATGTTTTGCCCACATACACATATGCATATCACATATGTGCCTGATGCCCACAGAGGTGAGAGGAAGGTGTTAGAGTCCCTGGAACTGGAATTACAGACAGCTTTGTTCATCCCATGTGGGTACTGGGTATTGAATCCCTATCCTCTGTAAGAACAAATACTCTTTTTGTTTTGGTTTTCCGAGACAGGGTTTCTCTGTATAGCCCTGGCTGTCCTGGAACTCACTCTGTAGACCAGGCTGGCCTTGAAACCCGAAACAAATACTCTTAACAGTCATTTCTCCAGCCCCAGAAGCTATTTTAAAACTCAGTCAGGCATCTGGGTGTGGCAGCACAGGCTGTAATCCTAGTGTTCCAGAGGTAAAGGCAGGAGGATGAAGAGAACATGGCCAACCTGAGCTACAGAGTGAGCTAAAAGAAAGCCTGGGCCATAGGACACCTTCTCGAAATCTTCCTTGCCCTCCCCTGGAGTTAATGAAGCATATTATGAAAGCTTATTTTTAAAAGCTATTCTAGAGTGCCTATTAAAATGTGGCTACAAATATTAGGATTGCCGTGCCTGAAGCATTAGACTTAAGTTTAAAATGAAGGGCGCAGGCACTGTGTGTTTGTCTCTGAGGACTTACTATTATCTTCCTGACAGATAAGCCTTTTTCTGAGCTGGGCATATCTTGGTTTTGCAATATCATTAAGAGATTTTGGAACCCTGACCCTCAGAAGACTTTCACAACTACCATACATCAATGCTTTGTCTGTGTGTCATTCTGCTGGTTATAAACTGTCACTTGGAGATATTTTCCTCTTTCACAGGTTAGGAGGCTAAGATAAGGGAGGTCTTATCAGCAAAATAGCTCTAATTACATAAGGAGTTTTAATTACTATGATAGCTGTTTCAGCCAGCCAGCTTTCTGGCTACTGTAACAAAATGTCCCGAGTGACTTTTTCTTTTCTTTCCCCTTGTAGTAACTTTATACTTATTTTATATACACTGGTGTTTTGCATACATGTATGTCTGTATGAGGGTGTCAGATCCCCTGGAACTGGAGGTATAGACAGTTGTGAGCTGCCATGTGGGTGCTGGGAATTGAACCCAGGTCTGCTGGGAGAACATCCCATGCTCATAAGCACTGAGCCATCTCTCCAACCCCCGTAACCAAGTGGCTTAAATATAGACTTACAACTCCCATAGTTCTGTAGTTTTGAAAGCCAAGATCAGGTCATGGCCAAGTTCTAAGCTGACACTGGCCTGGGTTGTGCACAGCTGAGTCCTTGAATGGCAGAGAATGGACAAAAAGAAGACCTCCTCCTCCTCCTCCTCTTCCTCTCTTCTCTCTTGTCCTCCCACTTCTAAAAAACAAAAGAAAACAATACTGTTTCTATACTGGACAGAATGAACTCTCCCAACACACATTTGCTATTCTTTTCCTAAGGATTTCCTAATGTAAAGGTATTATAAATAATTGAGAGATAATTTTAAGCATGTTACATGTATATGTCATTTGCAAATACTAGATCATTTGACATAAGAGATTTGAATATCCTCAGATTTCCATCTGCAAAGGGGGCCTGGAGTTAATAATCCCTTTCAGATACTAAAAGATGGCTGTATTTTGAGCATAAAAGAGTTATCAGATCCAAGCCTGGTGGTATAGGCTTGTAATCCTAGCTACTCAGGAGGCTGAGGCAGGAGGATGGCAAGTTCAAGGCCTGCCTGGGTAATAGAGCAAGTTCAAAAACAGCTGGAACAGTTTAATAAGACCATTTCAAAATCAAAACTAAAAGATAAATCTGGAGATGAAGCTTGGTGGGGGTAGAGCACACGCTTAGCGTGTACAAAGCCTTAGGTTCAAGCTTCCTTCATCCAGGAAGCACACACACACACAAATAAAAAGCTATCAGGTCCTGACATATTCCTGCTACCCAAAGAACTTAACTTAGGCAGGCCTGCGGCATGTGATTCAGTGGTAGGAATTTGCCTAGCAAACACAAGACTATGGGTTTAATTTACAGCACCACAAAATAAATAAAATAGAACTGACGAACTTTCCTCATGGTTAATCTAATAAATCTTTGCAGACAATCCAATTAAACACATCTAAGTAAATAAATATGTGCATGGTGGGCACTGAGGAAATTACAAAGATTAATAAGGTGACCATATAGGTGAGGATAGTCTGCCAGGGTTTGAGATCCCCCCATCCTAGTAGCTTTGTTTATGGTCTAAACCTGGAGACTTAGGCTTCTCAACACATTAAAAAGAACAGCTAGTACTTTTCCTTTACCATCAGAGCGTTCCGAGTGTGTTCGTTAAATTATGCACATCAAGCCAAAGAGAACACTCTGACCTATATGCCAAGTATTATTTTGCTCTTACCTGATGCTTTGGTTCATGGGAGGTTGGCAGTAATTGTCTGTTTCACTAGTCATCGATGTGATCAAGCTGATAACAGAAACTCTGTGAGTTCCAAGTCACAGTGATAATGATGATCCCGTCTTCCTTGAGAAACAGGTAAATCCAGTTGCTCTCCTTGAAGCTTGCGATAAATCAGAGGAGTGGCTAGGTAACCCTCTGAAACACAGAAGCTCTCCGGACACTGCACCTGGCTCTCCTCCTATGTATCTGCACACATGCCTCTGAACTTAAGCACCTTTCCTTGTACACCATGGACATTTCTCAGTAAAAATACTCCTTTTTTTCTTTTCTTCTTTTCCTACTGGGGATCAAACACAGGGCCTTGCATGTTCTAGGTTCTACCACTGAACTACATACATCCCAGCCCCAAAATTTTTGGTCTTTTATAGTTTTATCCTTTTCTTTTTCTTTTTCTCCTACAGTTTTGTTATTGTTGTGGTTTGGTTGGTTTATTTTGAGACAAGGTCTTTCAATGCAAGCCTGGCAATCCTGTAACTTGCCTATGTAGACCATGCTGGCCTTGAACTCACAGAGGCCCTCCTGCCTCTGCCTTCTTGAATGCTGGGATTAAAGACAAGGGCCACTCCCCTGACCTCTGTAGTATTTTGCATATCCTGAAAATGTCACCGGGTGTGGAAGTATGCACTGTTAACCACAGCTCTCGAGATGTGTCGGCCATAGAAGCAGGTGGGTCTCTGTGGGTTCGAGGCCAGCTAGGGCTATTTACTAAGATGCTGTCTCAAAGATAAATAACAGAAAACCTTAAAGATTTCAAATCATGTAGACTAGTAATGCTGATTGCAAAATCACTAGTAATAGAGAAAGTTAGGGATTTGTATTTTTGGACACATTCAGGTAGAGATCTCAGGAATTTATTATTGATAAGGAATTCTGCCTGCTCCTGTAGAACAGGCAGCCCATTTCAAAGACTCCTGAGATCTCTGTGCCAGAGAATACACACACACACACACACACACACACACACACACACACACACACACACACATCTAGTATTCTCTTGCAGTTAACCAAACTAAAATGTACTAGATCATTTAATTCTAGAGTACAGGCAATTATCCCGATACAATTGATAAACGATTAAAAATTTTTTAGTTAAAAAATTTAGGTATGTTTAGTTTATTCATCCGAGTGTTTTGCCTGCATGTATGCATGTGTATCCTTTATGTGCCACATGCTCTCGGAGGTCAGAAGGAGGCATCAGTCGCCCTGAATGTATGGATAGTTGTGAGGTACCATGTGGGTGCTTGGAACCTAACTTGGGCTCTCTGCAAGAACAGCAGCTGTTCTTAACCTCGAGTCACCCCTTCAAGCCCCTCACAAGTCACTCCTGAGAAGCAAACACTGTCACTGTTTCTTTAAGGAGAACTTTATGGTGCTGGAAAGAGGCATCCACAGTTCAAAATGCTTGCTATTTTTCCAAAGGATGTGAGTTAGGTTCACACTATTCACATAAATAGAAATAAGTCTTTAAATAGAATCTTATGCAATATATATATATATATATATATATATATATATATATATATATAATCACTAATAAAATACAGCTATTTGGGAGGAGGTAGGAAATTCCCCTTTTCTAAAACTTGAGAAAATGGGGCTGGAAAGATGAACTTGGTGGCTTATAGTCCTCTGTAACTCCAGTCCCAAGGGGGAATGACATCATCTTCTTGCCTCTTCGGGCACTGTACACGTGTAGTCCACATACATGTAGGCAAAAAACTCATACATGTATTTTACAAATTATGGGTGGTGGTGGTGTTTGGTGTCTGTGTAGCCCTGGCTGTCCCAGAAGTAAGACATCCACCTGCCTCTGCCTCCTGAGTGCTGGATTAAAGGCTAACTGCCTGGCTAACACTCATACATGTAAAATAAAACAAATAAATCTTTTAAAAGGTAGTAGAAAATCCAAGAGCCCATACTTAAGGCTTTTAATACCCGGGAAGGCACATGGCTAAGAGAATTTACAGCTTATCATTTCTGATACTCTCAGGGGTTGGCAGACCTGCTGCTCAAATGAGAACAGCAAAATCATATTTTCTCTCTCTTCACAAAAAAGAAATCAATACTGGTGGAAACTTGTCCAGAACTGGTTAGTATCTTTTTTTTTTTTTAAAGATTTATTTTATTTATTATATGTAAGTACACTGTAGCTGTCTTCAGACACTCCAGAGAGGGCGCCAGATCTGGTTACGGATGGTTGTGAGCCACCATGTGGATGCTGGGATTTGAACTTATCACCTTCGGAAGAGCAGTCATGTGCTCTTACTCGCTGAGCCATCTCACCAGCCCCGGTTAGTATCATTTACTTACTTTCATTTATACTTGTCACACAGCTTAATTTAATCTTTCTTTCTTTCTTTCTTTCTTTCTTTCTTTCTTTCTTTCTTTCTTCCTTCCTTCCTTTTTTAATTAATTAATTTATTTTATGTATGTGAGTACACTGTAGCTGTCTTCAGACACACCAGAAGAGGGCATCAGATCTCATTACAGATGGTTGTGAGCCACCATATGGTTGCTGGGATTTGAACTCAGGACCTCTGGAAGAGCAGTCAATGCTCTTAACTGCTGAGCCATCTCTCCAGCCCATCTTTCTTTCCTATTGAGACAGTCTTACTCTGCAGACAGAGTTGGTCCTGCTTGCCTCTGCCTCCCAAGCTTCCAAGTGCTGTAATCAAAGGTGTATGCCACCAAGCCACTACCCATCAACCCACTCTCTCAGACGGACAGGAAGAAAGAGACAAGGGAAGAAAGAAAGAAAGAAAGAAAGGAAGGAAGGAAGGAAGGAAGGAAGGAAGGAAGGAAGGAAGAAAGAGAGAAAGAAAGAAAAAAAGAAAGAAAGAAAGAAAGAGCAAGCTAGGTTAGGCGTGGTAGTGTGCATTTAAGGCCAGCCTGGTGTACATAGGAAGTTCCTGGTCAGCCGGGGTTTCATAGTGAGCCCTGTCTCAAATTATAATACATATATAAATCAGTGATCTAAATTTCTGCTGCATTAAGATGCTGGAAAAAGAAGAGCTGCTGTAAAGGACTTGGAGACATCCTTCCATTATTAGTGAAATGCTGACTTTCCTTCCCTAAGATCTAAGACAAGAGGTCCTTTTTCACCCCCCACCCCACTCCCAAAACAACAACAACAACAACAACAACAACAACCACAACACAGTAACCAACCAAACAAATGAAAACCATGCTGGTGCCTGTGACAGCTGTATCTACATTCATAATAATCCCCTTCTTGCATAGTTACTTGGTTTGTTTGTTCGTTTGTTCTTTGTTGGTTTCTCATTCAATGAAGTAAACTTTTTGTTTTGGTTTGATTTTGGACAGTATTTCTCTGTGGAGCCCTGGCTGTCCTGGAACTCACTTTGTAGACCAGGCTGACTTCGAACTCCCAGAGATCCACCTGCCTCTGACTCTCAAGTGCTGGGGACTAAAGGCGTGCACCACTATGGTTGGCTAAGGGCAGTAGTGTTTATTCACGGGTTGCATGCATATTGATATAAAACCCGTATACACGATTCCAATTACATTGGTATTAATTAGCACCCTCAGCACAATGCTGAGATGTGGTTAGGCAAGGTAAAGGTATTCTTGCCAGGTAGGTCTGCAAGATTGCAGCATCCTTTACCCCCAAACTGATTTGCATACAAAGAGCCTTTACTGAAGGATTACACCAATAGCTACCCAGCTCTCAAACTGTTGTCAACTTTCCTTTACACTACTGCCTTTTCTGCCCTTTCTCTATCTGGGTCAACCTTACCCAGGTCTGCCTTAGTCATGCCCCCACTTCAATGGCCGTCAGCAACTCTAGCAGCGTACCCATCTCTCAGCAGTAGATCCTGTGGCACAGGGAACTCGAAAGCTGAGCCTTCTCTCTAGTCTCCTCCACAGATCTTTTGAGATACTGCCTCTCTCGCAAGATCTGGAGCTGCCTGTTTGGACCTAACTGGCCCCCTCTCTGTGTGCTAGAGTTACAGCTGCTTAACTGGGAGCCTGGCTCTTACATGGGCACTGGGGATCTGAACTCAGTTCCTCATGCTTGTATATCAAGCCCTTTGCCCACACTGAACCATCTCCCCAGCTCTGAAGTTAAATCTTTCTTTCTTTCCTTTTTTGTTTTTGTTTTTTTGTTTTTCAAAAACAGGAATTTGTTGTTTAGCCCTGGCAGTCACTTTGTAGATCAGGCTGGCTTCGAACTCAGAGATCCACCCACCTCTGCCTCCCAGGTGTTGCATATGCCACCACCACCCAGGTGGTTCTCAGCCTGTGGGTCTCCACCCCTTCAGAGGTCAATCCTTTCACAGGGGTCCCCTAAGACTATCAGAAATACCAGATAGTCACAAAATTGCAGTTATGAAGTAGCAATGCAAATAATTTTATGGTCGGGGTTCACCACAACTATGAGGAACTTTATTAAAGAGTTGTAGCATTAGGAGGGTTGAGACACATTGGATTAACGGGTAAAAATGCTTGCTGCCAAGCCTGGCAACCTGAGTTTGATCCCTGGGAACCATGTGGCAGAAAGAGAGAGCCTACCCCTGCAACTCTATCCTTTGTCCCTCACACGTGTTCCACGACATGTGTCCCCTCCCCCCTGGAATAAAATAAATAAATGTAAAAGATCTTAAACACTATAACATGGCAGTTAATTTAATTTATTTTTGTTTCTAAAAATTTAAGCCTACTTATCTACCAGCTAAAGATAGTTTTCTTGGCTCTTTACAGATTCCACCAGAAAACTCCCAAGTGACAATAACTGAAGAGAAGCACGGAGCCTGTGAAATGCCTGTGAAGTCAAGTCCAGTGGCTTGCAAGGATCCTAAGAGAATAAAGAGTCTGAGGAGACTTTTTTCTGTACAGCTAGTCTCAGCAGGAAAGCAGCTCTGCCTGGAAAGCCCTGAGGGGAAAAAAGACCCACAGATGTGTTTATGGAGAGGCTTTCGAAACCAGGAGATCAGTTTGGCCAAAGATGGAAAAGGAGCTCTTGAAGCCGCTTCCGAGAAGGGCAGCAGGTGCCAGTTTGTACCTTGTCAAGTTGAGACAATCCAGAACCCCAACCGAAAACACTAAGGCAGATCCAGTGAGACCCAAAGGGCCCTAACAGAGCTATGCTGGAAAGGAGCCTGTGGGGCCCTTCACGAATCAGAACCCACAGAATTCCCACAGTAAGCGACAAAGAAGGGCTGGGATCGTAGCCCTGTTGGTAGAGTGCTTGCCTAGCGTCCACGAGGCCCTGGGTTCCATTCCAAGCACATGATAAGACTGGGTGTGGTGGATCCTGGTGTGGGAGAAGTGGAGACCTGACGAAGTTCACTCTCTTTCCTGTCTGTGCAAGTAAGACTGTCTCAACAGGGGTCAGGGGAAGACTGTTGAGCTGGTGACCTGAGTTTGGTCTTTAGAACCCACGTTTGGTGACCTGAGTTTGGTCTTCAGAATCCACGTATAAGTGGTGGAGAGCGGGGCAGTGGTGGCTCACGCCTTTAATCCCAGCACTTGAGAGCAGAGGCAGGCAGATTTCTGAATTCGAGGTCAGCCTGGTCTACAGAGTGAGTTCCAGGACAGCCAGGGCTACACAGAGAAACCCTGTCTCGAAAAACCAAAAAAAAAAAAAAAAAAAAAAGTGGTGCAGAGTCAGACAGAGACAGACAGATAGACAGACAGAGACAGAGGAGGATAAACACAGCTGAGTGACTTAGGAAATATATCCTTCCTTCCTTCCTTTCTTCCCTTCTTTCTTTCTTTCTTTCTTTCTTTCTTTCTTTCTTTCTTTCTTTCTTTCTTTCTTTCTTTCTTTCTTTCTTTTTTTCTTTCCAGTGACTATGGTCCCCAGATCCCAGGTCTGGGGTAGCTATGAAAGCTTTCCCCCTCTCTCTCCATTCTCTCTCTCTCACGATGGAATTTTCTTCTCTGTCTAGACACCAGGTTTTGATGTGGGCCCAGTGAGAACGAAGTTCCCATTAGGAGGTAAACAAGAGGTACAATAAAGTTATTATGTTCTCTACGGAGCTTGGAAAATTGTGGCAATTCTTCTTGCGCAGAGCCAGCGGCCTCTGCAAAATGACAACTGGCGTCCCCTGGAGCTCGTGGCTCTCTGGTGGAGCCGCTGTTTATGAGACAGGCAGCTTCTTCTTGCAGTTCCCTTCCTCATGACTCCGAAATTGTAACTTTCCCTTCTTCCTTCCTCTCCCCTTCTCCCTTGCTTCCTTTCTCTCTTTCTCTCCCTCTGCGGCATGTGCTAGGCAAATACCACGGAGCTACGGTCCAGCCCTCAATCTCTCCTTTATTTGTTTATTGTTTTCCTTGGACAAGCTCTCCTGTAGATGGTCTTGAATGACTGACCAGGGGTTGCTGTCACCTCCCGGAGGACAGGACTGCAGCTCAGGCTGTACGTGGGCACAAAGCTTCTGACAGGAGATTTAAGCAGTTGTCAAAGGGTTTGGAATTAAATGAAAAAGTAAGGCAATTGAAAAAAACATGACACTATTAACTTCAGAATACATAGATAACCAAACAGGGCAAGGTGTTGCAAGCCTGAAATCTCAGCACTTGAAAGACTGAGGCAGGAGAATTGCCAAGAGGTGAAGGCACCCTGGGTATATATACATCAATCTCTCATTATCTCAGCCCTGTGCCTTGATGCTTGCCTGTAATCCCGGCACTTGATTTAAAAGAGTTCAAGGGCAGACTAAGCTATACAGTGAAATCCTGTCTCAACCAACCAAACAAACCAATGCTATTTTAAACTTTTTTCTACTTTTTTTTGGGAACTGTGGTGGTTTGACTAAAAAATAGCTCTCATGGGTTCATAGGGACTGGGACTGTTAGGAGGTATGGCCTTGTCGGAGTAGGTGTGGCCTTGCTGGGGGAAGTGTGGCATTGGGGTGGGTCTTGAGGTTTCAGACACTCAAACCACGCCTTTAATCCCAGCACTCTGGAGGCAGAGGCAGGTGGATTTCTGAGTTTGAGGCCAGCCTGGTCTACAAAGTGAGTTCCAGGACAGCCAAGGCTTTCCAGAGAAACCCTGTCTCGAAAACAACAACAACAACAACAAACAAAAACAAAAAACCAAAAATCAGACACTCAAACCAAGGTCTATGTGTCTCAGTTGCTTCCCACTGTCTGTAGATCCGGATGTAGAACTCTCTCTCAGCTGCCTCTCCAGAACCATGTCTACCTGCAGGCTGCCAAGCTTCCTGACCAATAATGGACTGAACCTCTGAAGCGTAAGCCAGGCCTAATTAAACACTTTTCCTTATAAGAATTGCTGAGGTCATGGTGTCTCCCACAGCAATAGAAACCCTAAATAAGACAGAAGGGACTTTTTGTTTATCTTTGTGTAGTTGTTTTGTAATATTTATCTATTTAACTTATATTTTACCTCTAAAGAGGTGGGGCTGGGGCATAAACTGAGGTAAAAAAACCGGCTAGCTGTGTGAGGTATCTTTATTTTCTTAACTACATACAAAGAATCTATTTACAAGCCTGACCCTACAACTAAACTGCCAGCTCTTTAGAAAACTCTCTCTGTGTCATACTACTGAGCTAGCCTATCTTTCTCTTGAACGCTCCAAACCCAAGAAGGCTCCTTATCTCTCTTTCCTAGAATACTGTTTTACCTGTGTCCTGCCAGCTGCTTCTCTGTTGTTCCGGTGAGTCCAAAGAGGAAATCCCCATTTCTTCTTACCCAGAGCTCCTTCCATAAAGGCTCTTCCAAGCCCAGAGAGAGAGAGAGAGAGAGAGAGAGAGAGCTCTATCAAAGGTCCGATTGCTATAAAAGAAGTCTCTAGCTCCTCATCTATGCTTTGGCAGGCTGAACCATGTCCCCATCATGGGGGGAGGGGAGGGTTCCAAGCCATATCAGTAGGAGCTGAATCATTTCACCTTTACTGGTGGGCAGCTCAAGGCCATCCAGCTGATGGCCCTTGGGTCATTAGAGCAAAGACCACAAGACTTCTCCCAAGCAACTTACCTGAAAACATGCAGGAACTTTCCATTCTTCAGCATTCTTATTTATGGAGGCTTTTAGAGCCACACCCCTAACTGCATCTGACAAATGGAATATCTATTTAAGCTTGTATATTTTGCCAACAATTAGATTTTCTATGCACAATAATCAAATATCTTGTAACATTGTTTTAAAACAAAAATTCTGGCTGTGGCTGTGGCTGTGGCTCTGGCTGTGGCTCTGGCTAGCTCAGAATTCATTATGTAGATTAGGCCAGACTCAAATTCTTTGACCATCCTCCTGCCTCAGGCTCCCAAGCAATGAGAGTGTAGACGCCACCACACCACCACAACATTCCAAACTTAATGTTAAAGCTTGTTGCCTTTTCTGCACTCACAAATAAAATAAACTTCCACCGCAGTTAGTGAGTATACACACATATCACACACATATTCATGAATGCACATACATGCACACAGGCCCTGGCACATGAACATATATATCTTGATCGGCATTTTAAGGATTTATTTTGACCTATTAAAATTTACAATCCCTTGCTAATTAGTCTGAGGAATTTCCACATATCCATCAGACTCATAAGTTACTCAAGTCAAGCACAATTCTCTCCCTGGTAGAACCACCCATTTGTTCTTTGTGTGTGTGCACATACATTTTTTTTTCCCAGAGTTCTTAGGAGGCTTAGAAGACAACTATTCCTTTTGATGTCACATACTTTCATGTATATTGCCAAAAAAGGACATTCTCTTACGCAGTCCATACAGTGACCTAAATTAATTTTTTTAAATTTTAATCCTTTAATGTCTAATTTAAAGTCTATTCAAGTTTCATAAGCTGTCCTTCCCAGCTTGCTCTTTGTCCTTATCCAGAAGCCAACTCAGAATTGGGTGTCGTGTGTGGCCGTGATAGCGCAACCTTCACCTGTTACCTGATAAAGTTCCTCAGAGATGAAAACATGGTCAGGGATTTCATAGAATGACATTCAATTGGGTTTGGCTGACATTCCATCATAATTAGACTTGGTTTATGTGTTTAAGCAACCCTACACCATTCCTAGAGTATTACGACAGAAGGCACACTTGTCTGATTGTTCTGGTGTGGCTAATGTTCAAGATAATCATTGGCTGACCGTGGAGGCCACCAGAATTTTCCATCAAAAAGTCAGTTTTTCTCCATGTATAAAATACTACGTCATCTTTGAAAAGACATTTTGGGGGGCTGGTGAGATGGCTCAGCAGGTAAGAGCACCCGACTGCTCTTCCGAAGGTGATGAGTTCAAATCCCAGCAACCACATGGTGGCTTACAACCACCCGTAATGAGATCTGACGCCCTCCTCTGGTGCGTCTGAAGTCAGCTACAGTGTACTTATGAAGAATAATAAGAAAATGAATCCTTGGACTGGAGAGACCAACCGAAGCGAGCGGGGCTGTCCGGAGCTGAACAGGGATGGCCGGAGCGAGTGGGGACGGCCAGAGCAAGCGGGGTCAAGCGGAGCGAGCGGGGGTTGAACGGAACAAGGGAAAGAAAAGACATTTTGATATCTTTGACATTTTCTGAGGCAGGGTCCCACGTAGCTCAGGCTGGCCTCAAACATGATACGTAGCTAGTAGCCTTACTCTCTTGCCTCTGTTTTCCTAGTACTGGTACTAAATGTATGGGTTACCGTATTTAGTTGTGTGTGGTGCTGAAAACAGAAGGCACCTTGAGCTTTGTGCAAGCACTCTGCCAATGGAGTCACTTCTGCAGACTTCCTTCCTTCTGTTCTTAAAGAGTTGTGTATGCATATTGGCCTACATGTAGTATGCACACCACATATATGACAGTGCCCAAGGAAGGCCAAAGAGGGTGTCTGATGCCGTGGTACTGGAGTTTTGAACTTCCATGTGGTTGCTGGAAAGTGAACCTGAGTCCTCTGCATGCTCTTAACCACTGAAACATCTCTCCAGGTTCCTCCCCTACCCCTTTCTCTGTTGTTTGCTACTTTGTTTGTGTATTATTTGTTTCTGAGTCAGTGTCTTTTGTAGCTTAGGTTAGACTGAAACTCCTTATCTCAGGTTGGTTTTGAGCTCAGCCTTGCAAGTTCTAGGGTCACAAACATAACACTACAACTGGCTCTAATCTCTCATTTAGTGTGTGTATGTGTGTCTGTGTCTGTGTATCTGTGTCTTAGCTACTTTTCTGTTGCTGTGAAGAGACACCATGACTAAGGCAACTTATAGAACCAAGAATATATTGGGAGCCGGGCGTGGTGGCGCATGCCTTTAATCCCAGCACTTGGGAGGCAGAGGCAGGCGGATTTCTGAGTTCGAGGCCAGCCTGGTCTACAGAGTGAGTTCCAGAACAGCCAGAGCTATGCAGAGAAACCCTGTCTCGGAAAAAAAAAAAAGAATAGAGAGCTGTCTGGAAATGGCTTTGGCATATGAAACCTCAAAGCCCACCCTCAGTGACACACTAGCTCCAACAAAGCCATAAATCCTAATCTGTGACAAACCATGCCACCAACTAGGGACCACCATTCTAATTTCAATCTCTCTCTCCTGTCTCTCTCTCTTCTCTTTCTCTCTCTCTCTCTCTCTCTCTCTCTCTCTCTCTCTCATGCTGTGTGTGTGAAGAAGAAATGCACATTTCTCTTTTTTTGATAAAAAGTAAGTATCTATGTGTATTGGACACATTTATACATTGACCAAGCCAGGGTCATTCAACAGGGTCTCAAGGGAGGGAGCAAGGATTGAAAAGAAAAAGACAATTAGGCCGGGCGTGGTGGCGCATGCCTTTAATCCCAACACTCGGGAGGCAGAGGCAGGCGGATTTCAGAGTTCTAGGCCAGCCTGGTCTACAAAGTGAGTTCCAGGACAGCCAGGGCTATACAGAGAAACCCTGTCTCGAAAAACCAAAAAAAAAAAAAAAAAAAAAAAAAAAAAGACAATTAGACAACACTATAACATAACTCCAGCCAATGCTGAGGCTGAAGCAGGGTTGTTTTTTTTTTTTCCATTCTGCTTTTATATCATTCTAGGTATCTACAAAGAACAAGGTCAGTCCTAAGGCATAAACGGAGTAGTTAAGGCACAGACAAAACATAAACAAAGGTCCCATGATTACTGTATTCAGGGTCACAAGACCCATCAAGATACAAAGAGCACATTCCTGTATTTATCTTGAGCCTACTTCCTTGTCCTAGCTCAATGTCAAATTCTTGCCAAATTCCTAGAAGTGGTGCCAAGAATGTATGTAAGGGCAATACATACATGTGTGTCCCTACATATTAGGACAATACATACATGTGTGTCCCTACATATTAGGACAATACATACATGTGTGTCCCTACATATTAGGCTGGTTAGTTTTTGTTAATTTGACACAAACTACTGTCACCTGGAAAGAGAATCTCAGGTGAGGTTGCCTCCAGCAGATTGGCCTATTGGCATGTCTTAATTAATGATTGATGTGGGAGAGTGCAGACCAATGTGGGCGATGCCACCCCTGGGCATATGGTCTGGGTTGTATAAGAAACAGGCTTAGCACTGGGCGTGGTGGTGCACGCCTTTAATCCCAGCACTCAGGAGGCAGAAGCAGGCGGATCTCTGAGTTCAAGGCCAGCCTGGTCTACAAAGTGAGTTCCCGGACAGCCAGGGTTATACAGAGAAACGCTGTCTCGGGAAAAAAAAAAAAAAAAAAAAGAAAAGAAAAGAAAAGAAACAGGCTTAGCAAGCCAGTACACATCATTTCTCCATGGCATCTGCTCCCAGTTCCTGCCCTGACTTCCCTCAATGATAGATTATGATCTGGAGTTCTAAGATGAAATAAACCCTTCTATTCCTATGTTATTTTGGGTCATGGAGTTTATCACAACACCAAAAAATGAACTAGGACACATGTGTACTCATGTATATGCACACATGACACCATATACATATTGGTTCTTTGAGACATTTGACTGTCCTATAACTTACCCTGTAGACTAGGTTGGCCTTGAACTCACAGAGATCTATCTACCTGCCTCTGCCTCTGCCTCTGCCTCTCTAGTGCTGGGATTACTAGCACGCACCTCCACTGCTCAGCAACTATATGCGTTTCTACGTGCACATATAAATACATGCATATATACATGTACATATGTGTGTATATGTATATGCACATGTGTACATTTTGCTTGTTTGTATGTATGTGTCCATATATTAGAGCATATCTGTTCAAATATCATCTTTTCACATCTCAGATTTTACAGGTCATCAATCCTCTGTTAATTGCAATCCCAGAAGATCCCTATACCTTCTGTGGCTTTCTCAGATACTGCATAAATAGGATGTAGACATACACGCAGGCAAAATATCCATAAAACAAAATAAATAAATACATTTATTTTAGCGTGGAAACTGACTAAGGAAAACATTCAACATTCAACAATGACCTTTGATTTCTACATGTACATGCAGAGAAGAGCACATGTATATTTGTATATGTGCACACAGAGGGACAGAGAGAGACAGAGTAAGACAGAGAAAGAGAGTTAAGTTCAAGTAGCTAATGTAGAGCTGGCAAGATGGGTCAAAGAGTAAAGGAAAGTCCAGCAAAGACTGATGACCTGAGTTTGATTCCTAGAACTTACATAGTATATATATATATATATATATATATATATATATATATATATATATACTAAAATATATATATATAATTTTAACAACAAGAGTCAGACCTCATGGATCCCAATCTGCCTGTTTTGTGGGGAGCGACCCCAGAGGCAAGTGGTCTATCATTTGAGACTTACTCCTAGCCCAAGATCTGTCTCTTCTTGTCTTACTCTAGCAAATAAATTGTTCGCTTACTTTTTTTTTTCTAGGATTATTTTTGAGGATACAATGAATTAATTCATGCAAAGAATTTAGACTAGAGCTTGGTATGCATAAATCTTCTAGTAAGCAGTGGGTGTTAGTTTCATTATCACTGGTGATAAGGACAGGCAGTTAGAATCGACTAGGCAGTTTAAGGTCAGGGCTCCTAGGGTGAACAGGCCCATTTTTGGGCCAGAAGCAGGAAGGAGCCCTGGTTTTCCAGGCAGGAAGGACAGAAGGAAGCTCTGGTTTCTTATCTCTTTCCTAAAAGTGCTGCCTGCAGGCTCTGCATGAGGAAGTGACCAAAAGTCCTGTGCGGACACCAGTTCCTTCTAGTGAGCAAAGTTGGAGTTGGATTTCCGGATTTTCATGGTAGCATTGGGTTATATTTATCCCCCCTTGATTCAGCTCATCTCCTAAGAGGATTTTAGGTCTTGAAGGAAAATGTTATGGTAGCCTTGAAGGCATCTGAGGATGGCTACTGGAGCTCTGTTGAAACCCATTAAGCAAAAGCCTAAAGCCATTTCCTCCTGGTCAAAACAATGGAGTCACCAGGTGTGGTGACTCACATCTGGATCTGTTAGAATATTGAATATCATAGTCTCCTCCCTTAAGAGTTAATTCACTGCCGGGCGGCGGTGGAGCACGCCTTTAATCCCAGCAGAGTTCAAGGCCAGCCTGGTCTAAAAAGTGAGCTCCAGGACAGCTAGGACTACACAGGGAAACCCTGTCTCCAAAAATCAAAAAAAAAAAAAAAAAAAAAAAAGAGTTAATTCACAAAAAGAAAAAGAAAAACATTTTGAAAAGCGTTAATTCAGGAGACTAGAAAGAAGGGTCAGTAGTTAAGAGCATTTTCTGCTTTTCCAGAGTACCTTCCCAATAAACCTGCCGTGTGTGTGTGTGTGTGTGTGTGTGTGTGTGTGTGTGTGTATCTGTGTGTGTGTATCTGTGTGTATAAAACCAGCCAAACAAAATAAAACATCTCAGTGGGACTAGATAGATGACTCGGCCGCTGACAGCACTTATTAGTCTTGCAGAGGACCCTTGTTTAATCCTAAAATTCAACTTATGCAGAAATCTGACTTTCTGTAGTATTGTTCATTTGGCTCTAATTTTGCACCCTTGACGCTCATATATAATACAGCTATCTCCCTTTCCTTCCACCCGACAGAACTTCAGATGTCTTTTCTACAGAATAAATACCTCAAAGGTTTTCACAGGCTTTTCCCTCCAAAGTTTTTAATACACTTTGTGTGTGTGTGTGTGTGTGTGAGAAAGAGAGACACTTTTCTCCTTCCATTGTGTGGGTCCTGGGGCTGGAACTTCAGGCCATCAGGCTTGGCAGCAGACATCCTTACCTATTGAGCTCTCTAACTGCTGCACAGCTGTGCTGTTTTGATGGTTTTAAATCCCTTGGCTTCTCAACCTTAGAAGTACAGATTGGTTTGTGAGTGTTCTGTTCCTTCGGTGAGAGCCCTACCCCGAGGTCAACGCCCGAGAATCGTGAGAAAGTCACCCTTGCTGCTACTGTAATTGCACTTGATATTAAACTTGTCTGTTCTCTAATAAACAGGTGAAAATAATTTTGTCTGTGTCTGTGTGCATTTTTGAGCACCACCTGCATGCAGGATTCCTCAGAGGTCAGAAGGCAACACTGGAGCCCCAGGATGGGGGCCTCTGCCAGAGCAGTAAGTACTCTTTTTATTTAATTAATTAATTTATTTATTATATGTAAGTACACTGTAACTGTCTTCAGACACCCCAGAAGAGGGCATCAGATCTCATTATGGATGGTTGTGAGCCATCATGTGGTTTCTGGGATTTGAACTCATGACCTTCAGGAGAGCAGTCGGCGCTTTTAACCGCTGAGCCATCTCTCCAGCCCCGCAGTAAGTATTCTTACCCACTGAGCCAGCTCTCCATCCCTGGCACACATTCTAATCAGCACAATGCTTATATGCATTTTACTTTTCAGTGTTAGGGCTCAAACCCAGGCATCATGCAGATTAAGAACACACCGTCCCACTGAGGCTGGTAACATCATGGTTCAGTGAGTAACAGATCGAGATGGTAGAAAGAGAGAATTAATCCCTGCCAACTTGTCCTGTGTCTTCCCACAAGTATGCCATGTGTGATCCCTCAATAAGTAAATAAATGAGATGAAGCGACTTAAAAATACTTTAGCCTAGATAACTTACAAATTGAGGTTGATTTCTCATAGTTTTGCAGAGCAGGAAGTTTAAGATCAAGGTATAAAGAAATTCGGTGTCTTCATGAGGAGCTTTTGCTTAACTGAAATTGTCACCTGTGTCCTCATGTGCTGGAAGGGACACATGCCCTCTCCTGGGTCTCTTTTCCAAGCATACTAATCTGGAACTGTGGGGGTTAGTTCAGTGATACTGGCTAACTAGCTTGCTCATGTCCATGGGTTGGTCCCCAGCACCACAAACATTAATTAAGCCATTAATCTAAGTCTGGAGAGCCCCACTATCAGGGCTCCTGTCTCAAACTTCTTAGCTCTTGGAGCCTGGAGAGATGGCTCAGGGGTTCAAGTGCAGGCTGCTCTGGCAGAGGAACTGGGTTCAGTTCTCAGCACCCACATCGTGGTTGCTACACAGCTGCCTCGAGTTCCAGGGGATCAAACACCTTTCTCTGAACTCCATGGGTAGACATGTACACGGAGCACGTACATATGTGCAAGCGCCCACAAATACATAACAAATAAAAAGAAAGAAATCTCTGGGCTTTATTTTTTTTTAAGCTCCTACTTCTTCACATTGCTGCACTGAGGACTAAGTGTCATATACTAACTTGGAGCATGGTGTTGGTGAGGAAGACCTACAAACACTGGCACCTACCACCTCCTTCGGTTTTTGTAATAGAATGCACATTTAGCCTTCTTTAGGCCATAGTTTTTGTTGTTGTGTTGTTTGCAATTGTGTGTGAGAGCGACGTATGTGGCACAGCTCATATATGTATCAGAGGACAATTTGCAAGAGTCCATTCTCTTCTACCACCTCCACCTTGACACACTTCCTCCAACAAGGCCACACCCACTCAAACGAGGCCACACCCACTCAAACGAGGCCACACCCACTCCAACAAGTCCACACCTCCTAATAGTGCCACTCCCTGGGTCAATCATATTCAAACCACCACAGGATGTGATAGGACTTCTAGGGGACCTGGGTTGCTGAGTGACGAATGTGATCATATGTTGTATGCATGTCTAAACATTTCAAAGAGTAAATAAAAGTTTACAAATATTTCATTAAAAAAAGAAAGAAAAAATTCACAATATCTAAATGTCAGTGACAAAACCTAGAAAAAAAATAAATTTTATTTATTAGTAAATAAATATGTATTTTATTTTGTAGTCAACTACTCATGGCTACTGAACTCATGGTAGAGGAGAACCTACCACTCTCACTTCCTTAAAACCAGTGTAGCTCCTAGCTGTATTCTCATATCTATCCTTCTGGACTTACACATTGAAGTTGATTTCTCATAGTTTTGCAGAGCAGGAAGTTTAAGATCAAGGTATAAAGAAATTCGGTGTCTTCACGAGGAGTTTTTGCTTAACTGACATTGTCACCTGCATCCTCATGTGCTGGAAGGGACAGAAAAAGTGCAGGGTTCACCAGTCATCAAAGAAAGCTGCCTTTTACAGCAGATGAGACCATTGCAGAAAGGCACAAGTTCTCAGAATGCAGAGAACAAGGGATCATGTGAGGCCCGGCCCCAATGGATATATCTACAACACTACCCCAACGCCCCCACCGAAGCTCATAGAAAATTGAGGAAGAGAGGGTAGAAAGATTGTAAAAGCCAGAGGGGACTAGGAAATCAGCTTCTTGGCTGTGTCTTCAGGGAAACTACTGCACTCATGAAATCTCAACAATATGGATGCCTAAACAAGACCTGAATGATAACACCAGTTGACATTCCAGCATGAACAGAGTGTGTGTGTTGGGGGGGGGGGGTCAGTGGCATAACCACTCCTAAGTGAAGAGATACAGGCAATTAACTGCTGAGAGACTGTACTGGCTAGTTTTGTGTCAACTTGACACAGGCTGGAGTTATCACAGAGAAAGGAGCTTCAGTTGAGGAAATGCCTCCATGAGATCCAGCTGTGAGGCATTTTCTCAATTAGTGAAAGGGGGAAAGGCCCCTTGTGGGTGGGACCATCTCTGGGCTGGTAGACTTGGGTTCTCTAAGAGAGCAGGCTGAGCAAGCCAGAGGAAGCAAGCCAGTAAAGAACATCCCTCCATGGCCTCTGCATCAGCTCCTGCTTCCTGACCTGCTTGAGTTCCAGTCCTGACTTCCTTGGTGATAAACAGCAGTATGGAAGTGTAAGCTGAATAAACCCTTTCCTCCCCAACTTGCTTCTTGGTCATGATGTTTGTGCAGGAATAGAACCCTGACTAGGACAGAGACGGAGAGTTCTTCTTCCTCAGGGATGATGATAGATAGTTGTTTTAGTCAGTGGTCAACCCTAGAAACATACATACATTCAGATAATATTAAATGGACTCAGCAGGTTTTTTTT
>CACVCL010034425.1:0-45446 GCA_902729485.2 Mus minutoides
CTGCTATTGAATGGAAGGTGGGGTGTCTTTCTTGATATAGAACAAGGCAAAGCGGAGAGAAGAAGCACAAGTCTCTTCTGCATGTGCTGTGGGTGCCAGGCTGAGTTATCATTTTAAACACACTGCTGGGAAGTGATGTGGTATGTGTGGATAGAGACAGGTCCCCTGCTATGGACCCTGTAATGCATAGCACACTCCTACAGCAAACGTGGTCCAAAACCTTATTCCAGAGGGTTTTGTTTTTGTTTTTGTTTTGATAATTTAGATCTGGTTTCTAGGGCCAGAAACAAGCAAAATGGCCCTTCCTGGGCAATTAATGCCAAGAGTCTGCTCTGTTTGATTTTTACAAATTAAACCATGGCTTTTTAATGAGCACAAAACCATATGAGTTAAATCCTATTGGATGACCTCTGCCCTTTTAAATTGCATGAAAGGTCACAGGTCCCCTTGATAAAACAAGAACAAATGAGTCACCACCAGTAACAGTGAGGTGAAATTCATCCAGGACCTGGCACATGAGCAAGGGTGAGCAGGAATATAGGCACCCCCTCATTCTGTGCATGAGCTGCGGAGACCATTTTCATTAGAGAAAGCAGTTGCTAATTACCAATTGGTCCATAGTCCCAGCCACTGGATAGGTTTTTGAGAGACCACAGTGTATCTAGAGGTGGTGTAGAAAAGATAACATTTACTGAATTTTACCAACAGAAAAACTAACAAAGAAACTTACAATAGGGTTAAAGGGCATCCACGGGGAGCATGTTTCAAAGCATTGGAAGGTTTCATGGCACCATCAGACCAAGAGCCCATGTTCTCTCTACAGCACCTCTTATAAAAGCCTGGGGCACAGTCTGTACCCCACAAAAGCCACAGTCAGCCACCCATCCTTGAGGAGTCGACTGAAATACCAGATGAATAGTTAAAAGCAGAAAAGGATTAATTCAATGCAGCCACATTAAAAACAAGGACAGAGACCCAGAAACTTCTTCTGGTCCATCTTTGGGATCCTGAAATGAGATTAAAGCTTAAATGGCTGGTCAGGAAGATGATCATCTAAGCAGTGTCTGTCAAGGTATCTGCTATTGACGTGGCCAGTGCTCTAGCAGGTCCAAGCATGACAAACATGGTCCCAATAGGTTTTGCCCCTTCCCCTGCCCTCTCCCTTGCTAAACCATTAGATTCCATTCCTAAAGATGGCATTGTTAGCTTGCTCTGTCCTTATGGGACCAGCATTCCAAGGAACAGCTGATTTCATATACACACAAGGGATAAGTTCTAGTCTATATAACACCAGTTGGCCCCAGTTCCCAGAAGCCTGAGAGGGAGCCAGTGGTGTTCCATATGGTACTCTATCTGAACAGCTTAGTCTTGGCGCAATCCCAATAGAGGACATAGTGTCCAGTGTTCTTTCTTCATTCATCATACACCACCAGGAAAGGGGTTTTGTATTGGATGAACATTCCTCCTGTAGCCATGGTAGTGAATTGTTGACTGTTGTCCTATGCCTTTAACCCCTAGGGTAGCCAAGGACTTCTGATACTGGTTGAAGTCCAGAACATTAAAATAGCCAGTGACATGGAATTTTTAATCCAGTTCCAAATAAGATGACTCTGTACAGAGTATGACCCCTTGAAGAGATCACTGAAGAGACTATAGAAGCATCAAAGGCTTTGCATTTCTCCGGTTGTACAATGTGCCTGTTGGTTAAGTGCTGGATCCTGACAGCTCTTAATTCATACCTTCAGTCAACACATTACCAGTGCCTTGGAATATGATTTTTTTTACCAAGTACAGGAATTGTACTAGAAATTAATATGATATGAGAAGTTTATCCCACCTGAGAAACTAGAGAACATTCAGAGGGCAATGGGGAATTCCCTAGAACCCTGTCTCTGGCTGCTGGCATTGGAGTGAAATTTTCAACTTGTGTCCACCACAGGAAAGCTCAGGGCAGCTGAGCTTGTGCTAAAGGAAACAGAATCTTAGCCAGCCCTCCTCCAGGCCAGGGGAGCATCTTAGCTCACCCTTCTCCAGGCAAGGTGAGCATCTTAGCTCACCCTCCTCCAGGCAAGGTGAGCATCTTAGCTCACCCTCCTCCAGGCCAGGGGAGCATCTTAGCCAGCCCACCTCCAGGCCAGGGGAGCATCTTAGCCAGCCCTCCTCCAGGCCAGGGGAGCATCTTAGCTCACCCTCCTCCAGGCCAGGTGAGTATCTTAACTTACCCTCCTCCAGGCTAGGTGTGTATGTAAACACTGAGCCTTTCTTGAGAATGGATTGAAAGTGTGATGTTTACAAAAACATAAATTTATCTTTCATGGAAAAAAATTCTATAAAGAGAAAAATCATGAAATAAAAAGGTTGAAACCCTTGGAAACCTTTACTTTCTCTGCTATCTATAAGGCATGGCTTATTTTATAGATAACAACATTTTGTCAGGGTCTGATGTGATCTGGTAGGTTCAGTTTCCCGTTCTCTCCTAAAAAGAGTGTATACATTTTATTTCATCTTACACATCACATATCCATTTTTATCTGCTTGTTTACAAATAACATATAATATATTGTGATTGAAATAGACAATTTAAAGGAATGTGCATCACCCATGTTCCTCTTTCGTAAATTTTAGTGAAAGGTGGCAGTACTAACTAATAATAACATCTTATCTTTGGGAAGATAAAATATATTTAAAAAAAAAAACTGTAGCGTGTAGTTTTAAAAATGATCCATGCTAAATTGGCTATGCACTGGCATCGGTGGTCTTGCCAACCCCCATGGCCAGCTCACTGCCAAGCCACTTGCACTTCCCAGGCTATCTGCCCCCCCACCCCCATCCCCCACCCCTGTGGCTAGCCTGCAGAGTGCCAGCTATGGCCACTCAGATTCCTTTAGCCCGGTAAAATAATAAAACAAATGTTAAATACGTGATGGATTTAAGCTCAGATATTTAAATCAAGATAATCAGTGTTTGTACAACCACTGAAGTCAATTGAAGTCTCTCTCTTTCTCTCTCTCTCTCTCTCTCTCTGTGTGTGTGTGTGTGTGTGTGTGTGTGTGTGTGTGTGTGTGTGTGTGTTTACTGTTTGACGTTTAAATCAACTAAGCCCTGGGGAAATGTTGGATAAACAGAGAAAGTCATAGGCCTTGATCCACCAAGTGGAAACAAGAATGAGCAGTAACAATTAGTCAAGAACGAAGAGGAGTTACATCAAAGAATCATTAGAAACTTCAAAGGTACCATGAAGTGGAACAATGGACTCCAAGTGCCTTGGTGACACATGAAAGGGGCCACATGTCTTCCTGGTGACACCATAAATGTATTCATAGAACAGGGCACTTAATCTCTTATAACACCACACAGCTGGACTCTCCCTGGGCCCCAGATTGTATCTTTTGGGGATCATTGAAAATACAGTAATTAAAAGAAAAGAAAAAAAAGGGAGACAATATATTTAAAGGCAACCATACTGGTGTAATGAACGCTAAAAGCTTAGAGGTGTTCAGTAGTGTGGAAAGGATTAGAAAAGTTGTATTTTATTTACAGGAAGGAATAATAGATGATGACTAAGTCTCATAAATGTACATGTGAGCAGAATGATAGTATGTCCCACTTTAAAAATATATATACACCACAGGGAGATAAAGTAGTTTACTGGATAAAGTGTTTCACATGAGGATCTGCGTTCAGATCCTAATATAAGTTAGGCTTGGCTTGGGCACCTGTAGTCCCATGTCTGGGAGACAGAAGATCCTAGAAGTTCACTCACAAGCCATGAAAGCCAACCAGAACTTCAGATTCAGGTAATGATCCTATCTCAAAACTTTAGGTGGAGAACAATAGAGAAAGGCACCGGTGTCTACCTCTAACCTCCACGTGTTCACACACAGACAACTGCACCTAAACACACTTGTGTGCACACACACATCATGCACACACATCACATCATACACATACATACATACACACAGAAACACACACATCACACATATGCTTATGGTCTTGTGTTTTCTTTTTTCTTTCTTATACAAGAGATCCAAGCCAGAGTTCTACATGTGCTAGGCAAATACTCTACCAATGAGCTGTGGCTCCAGCTCCAATATGTTTTAAGTAACATGCTAAAGAAATAATGAGCAGAACCTCTAAGGAACAGAGGAAATGCTGAGTGAGCAGTCTTGAGTGAATGTGTAGATTGACATGGGCACAGCCACGTGGAAGACTACAGGACCCCATGGGACTATTGGCAGAACCATTACTCATATGGCCCAGTCTCAAGAGGAACGGCAAAGCTTTTCTTGGGAGTCTCAATGTGAGTCTTTATGAACAATTGTTTAGTGACTGCAGCTCCTTCCTCCGGGATGTTCACAGCCTGAGATTGCTTGACTATAGAGACCTACCTAGATTGGCTCACCCCCAGCCCCTTTCTAATAATCACACTGAAGATCCAGGTTACAATGGTGTTAGAACCCTACCCAATCCCAGCTTCACTGTATGTGTGTGTCTGTCATTTCTTCATTCCCTCGCTGACATTGCCAGGGTCCTGGGACCCAAACCACACTGATCCCAGGAAGAACATATGTGCACATAAGACTTACCCAACTAAAGAAGACATTATTTAAAGTCAAGAGAATCTGAAGTAATGTCGCTAAACAGGCATTTATACATTCAGGGCATTTCCTAGGTGGTAAACACTTAAACACACCAGAGAACAAGAAGAAACTAAAATACATGCCATTTTGTCATTAGCATCTATGGAAAGAAGCACACAATAAATGTGAACAGTAAGGTTATATATTTCCACTGATTGGGTGGAACTCATATGTAATAAATGTGTAGCTATTATTATGTGTACATCTGTGTGAGTTAGTTTTGTATCTGTATTCTGTGTGTAATTACCATCTAGGTCTATCTAGATAAGGAACATTCTCAGTACTGCATAAGCTCCTGTCAGCAAACGACACTACCAAAGTCAACATGCTTTTGGCCCAATCACACTTCACATCTATACACAATGATAAAGAATGCACACTCCACATGTCTGGATCAGCATTATGTCATTTTCAGCATTAATCAACATTATGTCTACATACTGTACTGTAGAACATCACTACATTTATCTTAACTTTAAAAAAAAAAAGATTTATTTATTTTATGTATATAAGTACACTGTCACTGTCTTTAGACATACCAGAAGAGGGCATCAGATCCCATTACAACCACTATGTGGTTGCTGGGAACTGAACTCAGGACTTCTGGAAGAACAGTCACTGCTCTTAACCACTGAGCTATCTCTCCAGCCCCATTTATCTTAACTTATAATATATTACTTCATTACATGATAATGGCTTTATACTAATAAACTACATCTGATTTATTCATTTTCTGTTGATGAAATTGAAAAGTAAACAGTTTCCCACATTCTTGCCTCAGTCTTTCATGGCTTTTGGAAGATAAAAGCTTTCGTTCTGGTTGGGAGACAGTCCTAGGAAAGAGGTCACTACTTGTTCAACACTAGTTGATACTGTCAATGTCCCACAGTGGTTATACTCCCAGCATTACACAAGTTCCAGTACTTCAAAAATTACCCGCCATTGTCAGCCCGTTGGATCTTAGCCATTCTAGTTGGCCTACGTTAGGATATTACAGTGTTTACAATGACTCTGCTAGTTAACGGTGCTTGTCATTTACAGGCTAATAGGCTACTTGGATATTCACTTTTAAGAAATACCTGTTTAAGCCTTGATTCGTTTTGTAAGGTATCTTTCTGGTTATATTGCTTTTGAATAAGAGGTCTTTGTTGAGTAGCCATGTTCTCCCATACGAGCATGGGCCTGAATGCCTTCCCATAAACCAGCTCTTTCTGGAACCATGAACAGGAGTCACTGAGATTCTGAATCTCCTAGAGCTTGCTCTCTGGCGTTGTTTTAAATTGCTTCAGGAATACATGAAGCAAATGCAGACCTGGTGAAGGAGATGTCTGAATAGACAAGGTTATACACACCAACAAAGTACATAAAAGGATGTGAAGTACCACAAAGCAGGTCTCCCTGCTGGCTTTTGACCTAGAGACTTCAGAGGGACAAAGCAACAGCTCTCTATACTGAAGATCATCTACAAAGGGTTTTTTTTATCCATTGGAGTCAGGCTCCTTACCAGCTGTCTGTTGGTGTGACAAACGACCAAAGAAAAACAATGTAAGAGGAGGATGATTTATTCTGGTTCATGGTGCAGGAAGAACAGCTCACAGGAGCAGGGAGAAAGAGTGGTAGGAGAGGGTCACAAATGCAGTAACAAGTGCTGGGGTCACAGCACACCTAGCCCATAGCTTGTCACGGGAAAAAGAGCAAGCAGAAGGCTGGCTTGGCTACAGTGGTCAACGTTCCTAGCAATCTACTGTTGCCATATAGACCCCCACCTGCCGGAGAGCTGCCCAAAATAGCCATGAGTTGAAAACCAAGCACCTAAACACATGAGTCTCTAAGTGGTGGTGGTGGGATGGGGGGGCAGGGGGGCGTGGGGGGGACTTTAGCTTTAGAAGGCTACTTTGCTAATAAAAAGGAACTGTTAGGGCTTTTAAGAGACTGTGTTAGGCAGGGATTGGATGACCAAAAAAGAGGGCTGGTGAGGCTTGGGATCTGGAACAGGATGGAAGGAAGGAAGGAAGGAAGGAAGGAAGGAAGGAAGGAAGGAAGGAAGGAAGGAAGGAAGGAAGGAAGGAAGGAAGGAAGAAGGAAAAGTTGGCTCTGGGGCTGCAGGGATCCTGCCTGCTCCCCAGGGCTCCTGGCAAACTCAGGAGATCTGGTATCTTTATCCTACAGCCCACCCTGTCAAGGTCCTACTTGCCGCCCCAAGTTGCCATCTTTGTGAACATAGGTCTTGGGAGGAAGCGACTGGTCTTCATGTAGTCGGAGATCTTCTTCAGGCCCTGCGAGTGAGGACAGAGCGGAAGGTCAGGTCAGAGGCCCCACTGGGATAAGCAGCCCCACTCCAGAAACTGCTTTCCCTGTAGACTCTAATATTAGAGTTCTAGGAAGGGAAATCGTCGGTTGCCTATAAAAAGTTGCCTATGCAAAGATGCCTGTGCATCGGGATTGTGCCCATTATAAATTATGGCCTACCCTCAGAAAAGCCACTCCACCCTCCAAGATCAGTCTCACTGTGCCTGCCTACATGTCAGCAAAGAAACTGAGGTCCATAGTGGTTGTGTGGCTTCCTCCTGCTGGCACAGCTAGTCCATGGGGCAGGACCTGAGTCAAGCTGGCCCTATATCTCCCATTCTGTTCCCTCATTGCCCAGGCCTTTCCTGTCTTCTCACAGGAGACCCTGTCACTCCTTGCCTTCACAGTCATGATCCTTTCTCACAGGGAACTCCTTGCTGGTTTACACAGAAACCTCCTATAACTGGACAAAGACATCCATGACAGGCCAGTGCAGCAGGACCAAGAGCCCAGACATGAGCCAGGGACCCAGCAAACCCCAGATCAAATGCACAAGGAGAGGAGGGCCAGCTAAGGATGCTGAGCCAGCTCTAATTGTTCTCCTGCAAGTAGAGGTCCAACCTGCTCTCTGTGGAGCCTCAGGCCAATCTCACTGAGTCCCAAAGCTGCCTTCATCCAGCCCTGCTCCAGAGGGCCATGCAAAGAGACACTGGGAGTGTTTGTACCATCTTACCAGGAGAGCCTGCTCAGGTAATTTCTGCAGGGTTCAGAGACCTAGAGCTAACTGCAATCAAGAAACGAGGTGCAGCAGGCCTCAGGCTGGCCCTCAGCTCTTCCATCCTTCCCTATCATAACCACACCAGTTCTGGTACACTTTCAAGGCCACTGGCATAGGACCAGACCCAGACTTGGTTAGCTTAGAAGATGTATCACTTGATATAGGGACAAGATTCCAGACTACAAGCCTGATGTTCTAATGCCTGCCGTTCCCTAATCTCTGAAAGAATATTCTGTGGGTGCTAAGTAGACTGTGGGGGACCCATGACTAACTATGCAGTGAGGACCAAGCTGGGATCCCCAGCACCTGGGGTGACACTGTGCCTGTTATGCTCACTGCGCTCTGCTATACTTGGTCTCTGAATGGAGTTCATGTCTCACTGAGCCTGATACTGAGCCTCATACAGAGGAGGAGGCCAGTGAATAGGAGTCAAAGTAAGTATATGAATACATTGTAGAAATGGCTTCATGGAGACATGGGAAAAAGAAAGGGGCAAAGGTCCTACACCATACAACTCTTTAAGATAAAATCCTGAATAGGGTTCACATACACTCTCAAATCTAGCTCCAAAAACATCCCTGGGGTTTGGCATGTGCTCAGATGGGGATGGACCTGAGTGAATCTTTCTGAAGACCCAGTATTGTCTACATGCAGCTATTTCAGACAAATCCCACCATGTCTCCCTCTCTGAACGTCTGCGGCTTACACACTCCTGCCATGTTCTGTCTTTCCTCAGCATTCTGGACTGATTAACCTGGACAGCACATGGACCTGAGGCTCTTCCTTTTGACACAAAGTAGGAAATAGATACTCCCTGCTGACCTTAGAGGCCACACACACACACACATACACATACACACACACACACCAGGGAGCTGGGCACAACCTCTGCTAGTAAATGACTTAGCCTCTATAGTCTGTTTCCTTGTCTGTCCAATGGGACTCATAATTCAATCTGCCATGTACGTTGGTTGTAATGATAAATTTACGCAATAGATAACGTATGCTGAGCCAGAAAGCAAGCGCTCAGTACATGCTACTGGCTTTTGCAGATTTTATGATCAGTTCCAGGGCTAGGAGCCTTGCAAGCAAGTGTGGAAGGCTGGACCTCAAAGAACGAGGATTTAGAGTGTCTGTCACCTCAAAGCGCGCTATGAAGTCCTTCAGGTTTGGGAACGCGTCCAGGCACTTGGGCTCAAACACTTGGTTCCTCTCAAGCACATCGTAAGCAATGAAATCCACAAAGGTGATCTGTAGGAAACCAAGAGTGAGTGTGCTTGGATCAGGTAACCAGGGAAGGATGGCAGCTCCTCCTCCTCCCCACTCCCTCTCCTTTACCTTGTTCCCTGCAAACCATGGCCACTTGCCCAGGAACTCAGAGTAAAGCCTCATCATTCCAGGAAGTTGCTCCAGGTACCCTGGCTTCAGCTTCTCCTAGAGCAGAACACACTGTGATCACCCTCAGTCACAAGATTCCGGGCAGAGGCTGCCCAAACGGGGCTACGAAGACCCCATCTGGGCAGAGGTGCAGCCACCTTCCTAAGACTAGGCCTGGGTTAATCTGCTTTAATTTATGATGTCACTATTATTAATTCATTATGTCTATTGATTAGAGTCCTACAGGCACCAGATCCAATATCAGAGGTGATGAGGAGCCACACAGGGGCACGCAGTCCCTGAGACTCACCACAGATGCTCAGAACAACTCTTATGAGTCACACTCAGGACTGTGTGAGCAGGCTCTCGCATTCAGATGTTCTGTGAGTCAGAGAAGCAGATAACTAAAGCCCTCTGGAAGAGAAGCTGAATGTTCTACACAGTAAGTGACAGGAAGGAGAACGGAAGGGTTCTGGGGCAGTTTCGGAAAGATGAAGGGGGGGGGGGGGGGGGGGGGGGGGGGGGGAAGGAGACGAGGAGGCGAGGAGAGGCTTGGCCAGCTGTGGGCTGCCTTTTGGGAACATGTCTTTATGACTAGTATCCCAGGCATGGCTCTGGCTGGGTATCTGATTGGAAGAGTCCCCAGGTGATGGCTCCCATCCATTTCCAGCTTACTCCACTTTTTCTCATCATTGGAATGTGTACTATAGAAGCAATGAGGATGTAAGCCGAGTGGAAGACATAACCCAGGGCAGAAATGGGTGATCAGAGCTGAGAGTTTCTAAACACAGTCTTTACTACCCAGCTACCGACTCCTGACTGTGGAGTGTTTGCTCTAGTTGCTGAAGTTCACTGTAAGTGCCATTTGACAAGACTCTGAGTTTAAGGGTCACTCTGCTGGCAGGTTTTGTGTGTGTGTGTGTGTGTGTGTGTGTGTGTGTGTGTGTACAAGATTGTGTGTGTACGTGCACAGAGGGTTTTGTTTTGTTTTGGTGCTTTTGATTTTGAGACAGTGTAACCAGGAAGGCCTTAACCTTAGTCCTTCTGTCTCAGTCTCCACACTGTACCACCATGACTCTGCCCGCAATTCAGAGCATCATCTGTAGGTGAGCAGCGCTAAGACATTTAGATGCTAATCACACAGAGCAGATGAGAAGGCAAAGGTACAAGCTCTGGTTCCCCCACCTCATCCAGCCCAGAGCAGGACTCACAAAGTCAGCGTTGTAGCAGAGCCTCGCCAGCACCATGCGGTTGTCCATAAGCTGATTCTCCAGAATATCCACACGGATCCTTTCCTCTTCTGTCTCCCCACCTGTGAAAAACACAGCCCAGACCCACTCTCAGCATGCCACCCTGGCCACGCCCAGCTGGTAGCCATTATTCCCCACCCTTGTGGCCAGCCCCACTCACACAGGTTGTGCTTGCGGCCAAGGTAGCGCAGGATGGCATTGCTCTGCGTGATCTTGTGTGATCCATCAATCAAGTAAGGCAGCTGGATGGACAGGCAGGGAAGGTCAGATGGGATATGAGATCCCAGAATTCCTTCCTTGGGTGAGGACAGACACGGGGCCTGACACCACCATCTCCACACCTCCCCTCCCCTGTACCTACATTAGGAAAGTCCAGGCCCAGCTTAAATTTCTCATTCAGCCATTGGCTTTGGTCATAGTCAGGAGCTGTGATGGACAACATAATATGAAATCAAAGGACCCATGTGTTCAAACCCCTTTCCCAAGACTTTCCCAAAGAGTCAGAGACAAGACTCTCCGAGGCAGTAGACCTGCAAGCTGACTCACAAAGTCACACTGCAAACTTTCAAGGATGAAGATGCTTGTAAGGGCTGTGAGCTTCTTCATCGCTAAAGCTTATGAAAGATTTAGCCAATTGCTAGAGGAATGGAGCCCTGTTATAAATACAGAGTACGCTCAAATCTTTCCTTAGCATCTTCCATTGGTACATCAAACCACACCATCAAGGGTTTTAGAAGGAGGCATGTTATAGCTCCAACAAAAAGCGTCAGAGCTGAGTGATGGGGTTGGTTGCTGGGCAACAGTGGGCAGGAGTTGGGCAGGGATCTGACTAGAAAGGATGCAGTCACCATCACCCATGGTGTATCTCTTCTCCTCATAGCTTGAGTCTGTGTATTCCAGGAGCAGGCGAATGGCATGGGCTAGCTGTAAGAGACAAGAGATGGTGAGATTCTTTACGCATTCTAGAAAAGACCCCATTCTCTGACCTAGTTTCACTATGTACATGGATGGTCCAGAACACACACACACACACACACACACACACACACACACACACACACACACCTGCAAGAGCATGCCTCCATTGACTACACGGATCCTTGCCCTTCCTCCAAGTCCAACCCTGCATTCGGACCCCTCACTCACCCCACGGATGTCCCAGTAACCCAGTGTCATGGGCATGGTGCCGAGGTCTGAATGGACAGGCTCAGTGTCAATTCTAGCCTTGACTGTTCAGAGAGCTGCCAGAAACGACTGGCTTCTCTTTGTCAGGTCTTCCGACTGCTCTTCCCCACACCTCAGTTCTGGCCAATACCAGCGTCCAGGAGCAAGGCCAGGCCCGCCCCCCAGAGCCAAGGCTGCCTGAGCTCTGACGTTGTTATGGTGGTGGCTTGGCTGAGTGCCAAAAGCGAGAGGCGGGGCTGGGGTTGCTAGCTCTTCCTAAGTGGTGCTGGGCTTCTGCTGTAGGGCTGCTGTTTTCTACCCTCTGGTCTAGATGGCAGCAGCATTCCCCAGTGATGACAGCTCGGAAGGCCTAGGACCTTGACAACTGTATCCTGAGGGCAAAATTATCTTTTATACTATGAATACTTAAAAAATGAAGGACTGGAAAACATGATAATACAAATATATTCATGAATGTAAAACAAATTTTTCTGATAAAATTTATTTCAATTAGAGGTGTGTGTGTGTGTGTGTGTGTGTGTGTGTGTGTCCTGAATCACATGGTAAATGATGTATCTGGGTTTGGGGTTTTTTTTTTCTTTCTGTTTTTTTTATTCTGATAGAATATTAATCTTTGAAATTTTTTACAAAAGAAATGAGTACCCATGTATCACCTGTATACTGTAGCTGCTCCCTGTTCCAGTGCCCTCCTTGGCTTGCCTCTCCCTCTCTCCTTGTCTTCCCATCCCTAACTTTGACCCTTTCCAGCATAAGTACAAAAATCTTAAAACCAAGATTCATTTCATTTTCTTTCCCACCAACACCATGCTGGGGGGGGTGTGAGACCCTGGGGGAGCTGTGATTGATAATCATCTCTGCCATGCCGCATCCCTTCACGTGGACCTTTGACGGAACATGTTTCTCTTTACAGAGCCTTGAAAGCCTCGTGCCCAATTCCCGAGGAACAAGTGTTCTTTGTCTCATGTTTCTTTTTTATCCTTTTCTCTCTTGCAATGGTTTCAGAGGCTGGCCTTGGGAAGCTGTGGAACCCAGGCTGGCCTTGGATTAGGCTCAGTTCTCCCATCTCAGCTCCCAAGTGCTAAGATTAAAGGCATGGAGCGCCACACCTGTCTCTTTCAGGATGTACCACCAACCGACTCAGATCTTAACTCTTTTTTTTTGGGGGGGGGGGTTCGAGACAGGGTTTCTCTGTATAGCCCTGGCTGTCCTGGAACTCACTTGGTAGACCAGGCTGGCCTCGAACTCAGAAATCCACCTGCCTCTGCCTCCCAAGTGCTGGGACTAAAGGCGTGCACCACCATGCCCGGCACAGATCTTAATTCTTTTAAATATCTTTTATGTTTATGTTGGTTTCATTTGGTTGTGTTAAAATGTAGCTGAGGGTGAGGAAACCTGTCTTAGTTTGCGATAGCATTGCACTGATATATTTTTTTTAGACCAACCTTTATTAACTTCTGATCTCAGTGACATTGTGGAGTGGACAAGGTTCCAGCCACAAGGTGCCCTTCATGTTCTAGAGACCCGGTGAAGGCTGCCTGTGCTGGGGGTATCCTTCTTAGTCCACTTGGACCCCTGTGAACCAGGCTCTATTAGGACCTCCAGACAGCCCTTAGAAGCAATGGTGAAAGCTGGAATGGTAGTCAAAGCAAGTGTGACTCAAGCCTTATGGGGACCAGACAGGTCCCCATATGCAGGGACCTTACTGGGATATACTGCAGATAAGGCATGCCTCTGAAACACACGTGTTGCAAGTATAGAGCCTAGCACTAAACATGTTAGGGGTGGGCTCCCCCAGCTCCTCAGCACAGCCACTGCCGGACAGGACAGTGAAGCCAGCTTCAGGGACGGTCACTTCAGGAGGCCACTGAGTTGAAGGAAAAGAAGGAGCTGGGGCAAGAATGGGGCAGGGGTCAGGGAACAGGCAAGATGGTGCCAGAGTAGCAGGGGGATGACTGAGACTTTAGGGCTCCCATTCTGTTCCCTCTCTGCCTGGTCCCTTCCTGTCTTCCCACAGGAGACCCTGCCACTCCTTGCCTTCACTGTCATGATCCTTTCTCACAGGAAACATCCTCCTTGCTGGTTTACACAGAAACCTCCTATAACTGGACAAAGACATCCATGACAGGCCAGTGCAGCAGGACAGAGAGCCCAGATATGAGCCAGGGACCCAGCAAACCCCAGATCAAATGCACAAGGAGAGGAGGGCCAGCTAAGGATGCTGAACCAGCTCTAATTGTTCTCCTGCAAGTAGAGGTCCAACCTGCTCTCTGTGGAGCCTCAGGCCAATCTCACTGAGTCCCAAAGCTGCCTTCATCCAGCCCTGCTCCAGAGGGCCATACAAAGAGACACTGGGAGTGTTTGTACCATCTTACCAGGAGAGCCTGCTCAGATAATTTCTGCAGGGTTCAGAGACCTACAGCTGACGGTTATCAAGAAACCAGGTACAGCAGGCTTGGGGCTGCAGCCTTCAGCTCTCCTGTTCATCTCTCTAGCCATGGGAAGCTTTGCACAGCCACCAACGCTATGATTCCTGAAAACAGAACCAGAGCCAAAGAGAATCTGAGAAAGAGGAGCATTTGATGTAGAGGAAACTCCGGACTGCAAACCTGTTGTCCTGATGCCTCCAGTCCCCAGATGTCTAACAGAGTAGCATCTGTGCACATCAAGTGGACTCTGGGGGACCCATGGCAAGCTGTGAAAGTAAAGGTTATTGTGATTCCCAGTAGCCAGGTGAGGCCATGACTTGCATGCCTCTTGCTCTCTGGCGTACTTAGTCACTGGATGGAAAATCACCCACACAGCTCACTGTGCTTCACACATAGATAATCACCGAGTACCAAGGAGAATACATAACCCCATCTCCCAGGTATAAAACCAGACACCCAGAGAATGAAGAAGGAATGCTTGAGAGGGAAGGAAACTGCCCCCATTTAATGTCAGGATTGCAATCTGCCAACTAGGGGGCTGGAGAGATGGCTCAGTGGCTAAGAGTGATTGCTATACAACCATGAGGACCTGAGTTCTGATCCCGGTGTCCATGTAGCCAGCTAGGTTCAGCCCACATGTAGCCATAGCATTGAGGAGTGGCAACAGGAGCATGGCTGGAGCTTGCTGGCTAAAAGTCCATCTGAAATATGAGCTGGGCTACCAGATTCAGGTAGAGACCCTAAGGTGGAAAGTGGAAGAAAACCTCTGACAGCTTACCACTCCCCTCCCCAAAGTGTATCTGCGCATACGTGTGTGTGTGTGTGTGTGTGTGTGTGTGTGTGTGTGTGTGTGCATGTGCACGCATGCGCGCGCACATACACACACAAATTCTCCCAACTGGGTCTCCTTCATGTCTACTCAAATCTAGCACCAACTATATCCCTTGGGTCTCTGTTTCTCCCATTGGGAATTTAAGTCGCTAAGGTATTCTGCAGAGGGACTATGAATAATGTCTTGTGATCCTTTACCTCAGCCCTTTATTTCAACTTCCTAAGGCCCTCAGCTGACACGTTCACCCCTCCCAAGGATCTTGGAGTGGGAAACACAGCCTATGCAATGACCTGAGGCCTCTCCTTTGCTTCAAAACAGGGATAATCACAGCCTGCTAGGCTCAGACTTCAGAGACCAACAGAGAAGCTCTGCACAGCTATCACTAGTACCAGGTCCTTAAGCAAGTGACTGAATCTCTACAGTTGGCTTCCTTATCTGTCCACTGGGACAGGTAACTATCTGCCTTGTGGAAATGTTCTTATGATTCATTTGACCCAAGGTTGTAGGGATGTGAGCATCCCGTCCTGGAATAAAGTGATCAGTGGTCATAGTCATTTTTCCTTTTGGCTCCAGATTTAGGAACACATTGTGGAAATAGATTCAGAGAGAAAACATCGACTTGAGAAGAAAAGCGATGCTCTCGGGACTGGAATGCATACAGAGGTCTAGTTCCCCCATGCTTCTGCTGCTGACCTCTTCACTGACGTCAGAACCAGCATTTCTAGGCTTCCATGAACCATGGACTGGGTCAGAATCTCAGGTGTGAGACAGGTTTTTTGTTTGTTTGTTTGTTTGTTTGACTATTTTGGCTTAAGCTCACACATGGGCAGCCCACACAATAATAACAGACATTTAGTTCTTCACCTCAGATAAACCCAGGGTTTGGCCACAGTCTCCCACAGCCTGCTATCAGCCCAACCACACATACTATTCTTAGAACTCTGTAGCACAGGATGGCACCATCTTAGATGTTCCTGTGAGTGCCAGAGCAAACTGTACCTCACCTGCATAGAGGACCATTCCTGCCTTGGTTTTAGCTTGCTTTCTCTCTCTCTCCTTTCCATACTTGAATTATAACTTCATCTAAGGACAGGGTCATCAGGCAGAGCACATGGGTAGGGAGTTTGTCTCCCACCCCCCGCAGGGCCCTTCCAGATAGCATAGTTCTAAACAGAGGAGTTCAAGTAACCGCTTTTCCTATCACAAATTAACTAGGCCCTCTGTTCTTCCAAAAGCCCTTATCCAGAAATGTCCTTGGGACTTTTCAAAAAGAGATACAAACCCACACAATTTCCTTTAGTTTAGTTGGGTGGTATCAGCTGACCTTGAACCCACTTTCTCCTGTCACATCACTCTCCCTCCGTTGTTCTCGCAAAGGACCTTAGAGAACAACCCTGGAGCTTCAGATCCCACCACCCTGTGCTTCCTCCCTTCCCTCGGGTGTTAATAAGGCTTTTGCCTGAAGGGTAATTTGACTCAATACTTCTCTCTTGAGCCCCCTTCTCCTCTCAAACCCTAAAACCCAACAAAGAGGAAGCACCCTGGTGAGTGGAGGAACCACAGATGGAATAAGGCTGAGACCCTGAAAGACCCCCAGTCCCCTGGCCCCTCCCCTGAGAGAAGATGACCTGGGGACAGGCCCTTGCAGATGGGGCTCTTTCATGTCACATTCTCTGCCTCTTAGCCATTAAGAAGTGAAATCAGTCTCTGCCATACCCCTTGACAACACACATATATACATATACACATAATGTATGTGTGTGTGTGCATGTGTGAACCTGTGTTTGCCTGCATGTGGAGGGCAGCAGTTGGTATCAGGTATCTTTCTCAAGCTCTCTCTTCCTTACTTTTTGAGACAAGATCTCTCACTGAGCCAGGCTCTCATTGGTTTAGCTAAATTTGTCTATAGAGCAAGTTCAGAGAGTTTCCATTGCCCCAGTTCAGGGGTAATAAATTCATATCACAAGACTTGGCTTGACCTATGCAAAGCTAAACTCATGTCTTTGCGCTTGCATGGCACACAAGTACTTTATAGACTGAGTCACATCCCCATCCTTTCCTGGTTCTTTTTAATACTTCTGTTGGCTGTCAAACTCCACATGAATGAATTTGTACATGCACACTCAGCTAGGAACCATTGAAAAGTATTCTCTAACTTCTGATATAGAATGATACTAATATTATTCTGGTTTAATATTTCTGTCTACTTAACCTTTTATATACTTCTATTATATACTTCTATTAAAACTTACCTTTTTCCTGATGTTTTTGTTCTATGTCTAAGTTGGTGTTTGATAAAGGGCAGTTTCTTAGCCAGGGTTTGTATTCCTGCACAAACATGACCAAGAAGCAAGTTGGGGAGAAAAGGGTTTATTCAGCTTACACTTCCACATTGCTGTTCATCATCAAAGGATGTCAGGACTGGAATTCACACTGGGTAGGAACTCGGAGGCAGAAGTGGATGCAAAAACCATGGAGGGATGCTGCTTACTGGCTTGCTTCCCCTGGATTGGTCAGCTTGCTTTCTTATAGAACCAAGACTACCAGCCCAGAGATGGTACCACCCACAATGGGACGACCTCCCCTCCTTGATCATTAATTGAGAAAGTACCTTACAGCTGAATCTCATGGAGGCATCTCCTCATGGGAGGCTCCTTTCTCTGTCATAACTCCAGCTTGTGACAAGTTGACACACAAAACCAGCCAGTACAGTCAGCAAAAAGAATTTTGATCTTACCAGATTAATAAACATTTCTCATCCATGAACACTTATCTTATAAGCTTTACATTTTAATTAATCATTTATTTCACAGTGACCCACACCTATGAGTGCTTATTTTTTAACTGCTGTAACAGGCAGCAGCTGAGACTTGGCATAAGGACAATGGCCAGCAGGGCCATCCTCCAGCATGTTCCAAGATACAGGTAGGTCTCACAAGAAGTGGTTGACAAAGACTAGAATCCATGATCTAGCCTCCATCAAACGATGCTCCTTCAATGAATCCAGCTCCTTTGTGGGTGACCTGACAGCCCCTCTAATCACACACTGCTGCTCTGGGGCCTAGGAAAGTAGATCTGCCCAGCTCCAGCCACTCACTGGCAGCTGCACCTCTTAAGTGCTTAGGTGAGCGAAGGCTTCTGGGACAGACTACAACAGCTCCACATGAAAAACCTCCTGTGGCCCATTCTATGTTTTCTCAGGGACCATGGTTATTTCCAGAGTTCTTATACCAAACACTGGCACAAGCATCTCTCAAAGCAGATGTTCACAATTTTCCAAACGTTGACTTGGCAGACACCACCATATATATATATATATATATATATATATATATATATATATATATATATATATATATGTATATATATAAACACGGCCAAGATCTTCCCTCGATGAGCTGATGATTGAGTTTTTTGAAGATTCCTACAACACAATCACCAACAGTAGGGAATGCTTATAGCAAAACATCTTGAAAAGAGAGATGACTTCCAGGTAGGGTAGATGTAGAACCTGGTGACTGACTGTTCACCCTCTGCCCATCAGCCTAGCACCTCTCAGAAGCAAAACTCACAGGTGAACATGGCCAATGGAGGGACTGCATGCACACTGCAGGATGACCACACTGCAGGATGATAACTGAGGAATGCTGGTATAGAAGGCATGCCCTCCTATAAGAACCCCAGGTGAATACCACCAGGACACATCGTGATCTCTTTCTTTTTTAAAAAGATGTGTGTGTGTGTGTGTGTGTGTGTGTGTGTGCCATGTATGTGAAAGCCAAAGCAGGCAGTAGAGACTATCAGATTCCCTGGAACTGGGATTACAGGTCCATAGTGAGCCACCATGTGGGTGGTGGGAACCAAATCCAGGCCCTTAACAAGAAAGGAAGGGCTCTTAAAAGATCAGCCATATTTGCAGCCCCTGTGCATGGTTATACATCCTGACTACCTGAGAGCCCACCCCATGTGCCCATCACCTAGTCATCTTTGTGAACCACAGAACAAAGAGCACCCAGCCACATCCATGTAGTCACTCCTGAGAATTATAGGCAATAAGACAGGACACAGAGCAAGTATGGATAATACTTTACTAGAGTTCAAACAAGGCTGGACCTTCCCACTCCGGAGACTGAGCCTGCATACCGGGGAGTATGGATCTTTGGGCTAAGCTGCTCAAAGTGCAGTGAAAGATTGTCTGGTTGGAAACATGACAGAAAGAAACAAGGGAAGAAAAGGACTTTGCTGAGGACAGGGAGATGACATTTGGAGGCTTAAGTGAAAGGGGAGACAAGGAATTCTTGTGAGGGAAAGTTAATAAAAAGACAGAGGGAAAAAATGGGAAGATTGATAAAGAGAAGTTACTGGAAGCTAGCTGTGGCCTCGTCAGTGTCCACGTGACAGGTGCACTGACGGATCCTCCTACCAGCACTGGCACTTCACGCATGTCCCTGCTTGTTGCCCCACGTGGCCTGTTTTAAGTACACAGGACTTGGAAGGAAGCGGCTGGTCTTCATATAGGCAGAGATCTTCTTCAGACCCTGCAGGTGAGAAGGAGAAACCAGGAGGACCTCAGCTCTGCAAACCCACTCTAGGAACATCCAAGAGACTTTAAAATCCAGAGGGAGAAAACCCACCCAACCATCCTGCAAAATCAGCCCCACCATCACACCAATCAGCAGGGATGCTGAGGTACCAGAGGTTAAGAAACTTCCTCCACTATGTTCATAGCAGTCTTATTTATAATAGCCAGAAGCTGGAAAGAACCCAGATATCCCTCAACATAGGAATGGATACAGAAAATGTGGTACATTTATACAATGGAGTACTACTCAGCTATTAAAAACAATGAATTTATGAAATTTTTAGGCAAATGGATATATCTGGAGGATATCATCCTGAGTGAGGTAACCTAATCACAAAAGAACTCACATAACATGTACTCACTGATAAGTGGATATTAGCCCAGAAACTTAGAATACCCAAGATACAATTTGCAAAACACAAGAAAATCAAGAAGAAGGAAGACCAGCATGTGGATACTTCATTCCTCCTTAGAATAGGGAACAAAATACCCATGGAAGGAGTTACAGGGACAAAGTTTGGAGCTGAGACCAAAGTATGGACCTTCCAGAGACTGCCCCAACTGGGGATCCATCCCATAATCAGCCACCAAATGCAGACACTATTGCATATGCCAGCAAGATTTTGCTGAAAGGACCCTGATATAGCTGTCTCTTGTGAGGCTATGCCAGTTCCTGACAAACACAGAAGTGGATGCTCACAGTCATCTATAGGATGGAACACAGGGCCCTCAATGGAGGAGTTAGAGTACCCAAGGAGCTGAAGGGGTCTGCAACCCTATAGGTAGAACAACAATATGAACTACCCAGTACCCCCAGAGCTCGTGTCTCTAGCTGCATATGTAGCAGAAGATGGCCTAGTCAGCCATTCTTGGGAAGAGAGGCCCCTTGGTCTTGCAAACTCTATATGCCCCAGTACAGAGGAACGCCAAGGCCAAGAAGTGGGAGTGGGTGGGTAAGGGAGCAGGGTGGCGGGGGGAGGGGGGCATAGGGGACCTTTGGGATAGCATTTGAAATGTAAATGAAGAAAATATCTAATTTAAAAAAGGAAAAGAAAAAATGGTGAATGAAAAAGAAAGAAAGAAAGAAAGAAAGAAAGAAAGAAAGAAAGAAAGAAAGAAAGAGGGAGGAAGGAAGGAAGGAAGGAAGGAAGGAAGGAAGGAAGGAAGGAAGAAAGAAAGAAAGAAAGAAAGAAAGAAAGAAAGAAAGAAAGAAAGAAAGAAAGAAAGCTTCCTCGTTCTCCCATGACTAAGAGGGTCAGCCAGCACTGTGGTTGCCACTCTGCTCTCTCTGCACTCTCTCCTGCCTCCCATAGGGGACACTGTCACTCCTGGCTGCAATGACATGCCTGTAATAAAAAGAAGCAAGGATCCAGAAAACCAAAAGGGTTGAGAACTTGCCTGTGTGGCTTGGAAGAGAGTCCAGTTGCCACCCAATGACTCAGCAAACCCCGAGTGTAAGCAGAGAAGGCTGAAGAGACTGCAAAGTATGAGAGGCCAGCTCTAGCTGTTCACCAGAAGCTAAGCCTTCTCCACTTGAGCCCTCAGCACAATCCCACTGAGCCCCTACCAACCTTATCTCTAGCTCTGATACAGTGGAGTGTGATACAGGACACCTCATCAGAGTGCACAGGTCATTTCTAAAGATCAAGAGAGAGCCAGAGCTACCAGTCCCCAACAAGCCACACCCATCTGTGTTCAGAACAAGGGCCCCTGCACTCCCCTCCTCAGCTATACCAGCTCTTGCACACTCACGAGGCCACTCCATGTGGATCACAACTACGGTAATGAGAGCTAACTAAAAAAGACATGCATCTCTTCATGGCGAGTGGGAAAGGAGAAGTGCTTCTAGGCCAAGATCTGTTGCTATGACAACGCCTCGACCACACAAAAATGAAAAAGGTACATCTAGTTGGTGTCAAACCAGAGAGTTCAGGGTGGCTCATGGTTAACTGTGAGGTGAGGGCCAGACAGCCATTAATATCACAGGTGTCTCCTGGTCTGTTGTGCCCCCCCCCCCCCAATCTACCAGCTTCACTCAGTCCCAGGATGGAGAGACAGTTTTACATATCCAGCTGGGCCCGATACAAAGGGAAATTCCAAAGTATTTCAGTAAGGATAAAATATGACCTCATTTCATAGAGGGACCCAATGAGAGATGGAGGAAGAGTGGGAGGAAAAGAGCACCCCCACCAAAAGAACTCAAGATAAAGTCTTCCACAGGAACGGCCCCGAGTCACAGTACTTCACAGCTCAGCAGCACGACTGACAACACCAATCAAATATTACCATGGACATCGGTCTGCCTTTCTCTCAGCCTAACGGTTGCAGGAGCAAATACATTCTTCACATATTCTGCATACCGCAGGTCCTGGGCCAGAAACCCAAGCTGTTTAAAGGCCTGAGTTACTTTTGGCACAAATCAGGAAGAGACACTGAATGTTGCTTTTAGAAGTCAAAAGCAGTTGGGAGCCCAGAACAGCCTCTACTTGTGCTAGGATGTTGAGCAAGTAGCCTACCCTCCCCAGTCTCAGGTTCCTATCTCTTCATCATGACAGCTAATTCTATCCAGGTTGCCTCCGTGTGGCAATGATAAATTGACTCCGCAGATCCAGGAGGCTGAACATGGGTCCTGGCAGAAAGTCAGTGCTCAGTAGATCAGAACTAGGGAAGCAACCTGGAAAGGTGGGGGGGGGGGGAGATGGGAAGTAGGGCATCCAAGAGGAAGCAGGATCAGGGCATCACCTCAAAGCGGGCCACGAAGTCCACCAGGTTTGGGAAGGCGTCCAGGCACGTGGGTTCAAACATTCGATGCTGATCAAGGACATCATAGACGAGAAAGTCTGCAAAGGTGATCTGCAGGAAGTGGGGGTCAGGGAGGGTCAGTGAGGTGGGATCCGGAAGCCTGGGAAGGATGGCAGCTCCTCCTCCCCATCTGCTACCCTCTCTACCTTGTCCCCTGCAAACCATGGCTGCTTCCCCAGGAACTCCGAGTAGAGCTTCAGCTGATTTGGGAGGCCCTTCAAGAACTCTGGCTTCCGTTTCTCCTGAAGCAGAAAAATAGCTGTCATAACCCTCATGCAAGCCCCTCTGGGAGAAGGTGTGGCTTCACCTGGCTGTGCGAAGGAACAGACACCTTCCTAATTCTGGGCATTTAACGCTTCACCACTTTAATAATCAGACTCTCGCTTGGTAGCAGGCTTCATCTCTCAGGGGTGCCTGGAATGGGAATGCCACTCTGTCCCTGAATCTGTCATGACTGATGTCTAGCTCTGTCTGCCTTCTGGAGTAGCAGGCAGGTTCTGGACAGAGCAGTCCGGTGGAAGAAGGAAAGCCAAGTATTTAACAATCTCAAGAGAAGAGACCAAGTGATTTCAAAGAGTGATCTCAAAGAATAGAATCTGAGAAGGGTGAACACAGTTGAGCAGCATAGGGTGTTGAAAGAGACAGTGGCGCTCTAGTTAGCTGTGAGCTCCAGCAAGAGGCCCTAAGCTTTGCGACCACTAAGAACTCAGCTCTGAGAAATCTGTTGGGTAGATTTCTAAATACCCATGACCTTTCCCCCGACCTCTGATTTTCATCTGTGAACCCCAGGGACAAGGTGGGACATGGCAGTGGTCAAGGTCAAAGTTGAAAAGAATTGAACATATGAATTTGCTATGTAGGAAATGAATTTGCAGCCCTTGGTATCATGACAATACCGCAAAACTTCTTGGAAACGGTATGTTGTACTTGTTAACAAAATGGGGGTGGGGCAAGAACTGTTGGATGGATAGGAGAGCTCAATAAATCAGTATGGGTGGGTTCACATTCCAAAGAGGACAAGCATCGAAATGAATGCAGGCCCTTCCTTGACTCCTGCTGCAAACCCTGTCTATACCACACAGTGTGCGGACTCACAAAGTCAGGGCTGTAGCAAAGCATGCCCATCTGAATTCGGGTGTCCATGACCTGTTTCTCCAAAATGTCCACACGAATCCTCTCCTCCTCTGTCTCTCCACCTGCAGCACACACAGCCCAGACTCACCCTCAGCAGCCCACCACAGAAAGCCTAGAAAATGACCACCATCCCCCACCCTACGGCCAGTCCCACTCACACAGGTTGTGCTTCCGGCCAAGGTAGCGCAGGATGGCATTGCTCTGGGTGACCTTGTGTGACCCATCAATTAAGTAAGGCAGCTGGATGGACAAGCAGGGAAGGTCAGATGGGATAACGGATACCTCCATCCCTTCCCTGGCACTCGGTGTGCCTGCCATGGGAAGCCCTCCATGAGCACAGTGTGCACTGAATAGGAGAGCTGGGACACAGCCCATCACAGAAACATTGTGCAGCCAGCAGGGATGGAGCAGGAGGGCAGAAACACTGATTCCAAATCTCCTCAGCCAGGCCAGGAGATGAGGTGAGATCACCGTGTCTTCCCCAAACCTCCCCTCCCCTGCACCTACATTGGGAAAATCCAGGTCCAACTTGAACTTGTCATTCAGCCACTGGCTTCGGTCATAGTCAGGAGCTGTGGTGGACAAGAGGATGTGAAAAGAAATCACCACGTCTAAGCCTCCTTCCTCAGAACCTTCCCAAGAAGTCAAAGGCAGGACCCCTCGTGCAGGGAGTATGTAGTCTGACCCAGTAAGTCTTTCCAACCAAAGCTTCCAGCCAAGGTAGCGCAGGATGGCATTGCTCTGGGTGACCTTGTGTGACCCATCAATTAAGTAAGGCAGCTGGATGGACAAGCAGGGAAGGTCAGATGGGATAGCGAGTAAAAGCCAATCCAAGCCCAGGAGCTACTGAATGGCTGGCTATAGGCCTTTCATGACTAAGGCTTACAAAAGCACTAGGCCTGCAGTGCCCATAGTGGGCAAACCTCACCCAATTACAGTCAGAATAGGGCCAGCATGTCACAACCATGATTCTATATTGAAAACCAAAGCTGCACCCTCAAGGAAGTTTCTGAAAGGGATAAGCTCTGGGTTCGCCTGAAGGAGATCCACAGAGCTAAGAAACAGAGAGATAGGTAGAAGCTGCTGGGGCACCAGTGGACAGAAGTTGGGGAGGAGTGTGACCAGAAGAATGTCATTACCGTCCCCCATGGCGTATCTCTTCTCTTCATAGCCTGTTTCTGTGTATTCCAGGAGCAGGCGGATGGCATGACCCAGCTGCAAGAGATAGCGGGTAACAAAAGTCCGTTAGTGAGATCCTTCACCACCTCTAGGGACACCTTTCCACTTTCACTAAGAAGAGAGGAAGAGAGGTGAGGGAAGGGAAAAAAGGCAAGGACAGAGTTTGGACTGGGGGGTGTCGCTCTGACAGAGACAGGTAGGGGGTTCAAGGAAAACCTGATGGGAATCTTCCTCGTGGAACCAAGCCTATAGTCCCGCTTTGTGTTTTGAGCCTGGGCCCTTCCCACCTAGCAGCTCAACCTTCCACTCACTCCACGGATATCCCAATAACCCAGAGTCACGGGCATGATTTCTATTCCAGCCTCGAAGACTGTGCAGTCAGCCACTGTCGGGGAAAGACTCTGCAATGCTCAGTCGATGAGTCTGAGAACAGGTCCGGAGCTGCTCTGCCCCGCCCCAAAGGAACCGACCATGGAACCATAAAGCCCAACCCACTGTAGCGAGTAAAAGCCAATCTAAGTCCAGGAGCTATCATCCGAAGGCGGGTCTGAGCTTTCAGACACCGAAGGCAGTGATTGATCGGCAGGCCTGCTTCCATCTGCCCCCTGCTGGATCCTTAGGAAATTGGCAGTATCCCTGGAGACAGGCCAGCTAGGACCTGTTCTTCCCATCTCCTTTCCTGGTAGATCAGTTTTTCACACCTAGACTCTGGGAATCTGGGCTCAGCTCTCAACATATGCATAAAAAGGCATTGCCTCAACCTGAGAGTCTGTTCTTATACTCATCCTGGAAAAAAGAATTCCGCCGGTCTGACAAACTCCAGACTTCATTGTTCATACAACCTGGAGGTACAGGAACGACCCAGGACAGGGTCAAACAGAAAAGCAAGCAGTCTCTGTACTTCTCTTGGGGGACTTGAGGCTGTCTCAATTCCTTTCTTATTGCTGTGACAAACACCATAATCAAGGTAGCTTACATGGCCATTGTAGTGAGGAGCACAACAGCAGGGGAGCAGGCAGGCATGGGGCTAGAGCAGTAGCTGAGAGCTTGCATCTATCTGATCCACAAGCAGGAGGCAGGGGAGATAGAGAAGGAGGGAAAGAGGGAGAGAGGGAGAGAGGGAAGGAGAAAGGGAGGGAGGGAGGGAGGGAGGGAGGGAGGGAGGAGTGGAGGGAGGGAGGGACAGAAAGAGGGGTAAATGGGAATGGCATATGCTTTTGAAATCTCAAAGCCTACCCCCAGTAACACACCTCCTCCAGGAAGGCCACACCTCCTAATCCTTCCCAGTTTCACCAACTGAGGACCAAGCACCCAACTGTATGAGCCTATAGGAGTTATTCTACAGGATCATCAAGATAGTGACTATATAAATTAATAGGCACTTTGGCCATATTTGTGAGCTAAATCCAAGAATCAAACACAGAGGCCTTGTGAAACTGAACGAGTCCCACCACCATGGACAGAACTCTGAACTCAATGGCACAGTAGCCTGGAGGGACCATATACCTCTCCTGATTCTAAGGGACAGCAGAATGCTGTCCAGAGAGGACCTTGAAGGACTCTGAAGAGGACCAAGACCCTTAGAGTTGAACTCTCAGCTATCTAACTCACTCATTTCAGCCCTGGCCCCAGCTCCTGGCTTATGTGTATCTGGGCATAAGAGGGTGGCTCAATGTCCTTCATCATGGCACCTGTGGTTAAAACTCACAGACAAAAGTCCTACCAATGTTAGAGAACCAAGGTTCCCTTTATCAGAGTGTTAGCATCAGTGATAAATGAGTTTAAAAACAGACTTAAGGGGAAGGGGCAGGGGGATGGCTTACTTGGTAAGTATTTATCAGAACAATATTAAAATATCAATACAACCCATGTGACAAAGCTTATCATGGTGCAGGCACTTCCCAGAGCTGGGGAGGTGGAGGCATATGGCTCCAGCAGGGTAAACTGCCTGGCTGCCAATTCAGCTGACTCAACAGCCTCCATGTTCAGTGAGAGAGCAGTCTCAAAAACTACATACAAAGTGATTGATAAAGACATCACACCAAATATCGACCTCTAACCTCCACATACATGTGTATACATGTGTGTTCACAGGAACACATAGATGTAACCCAGGGTTCAGCGACAGGGAGTCAAAATTCAGCTCAACGAGGAGGCAGAGAAATGAGTAAGCACTTGATAATTGCTGTGAAGTTGGGAGTGGTTAAGGCAAAGAGGGAGGATGGAGCGGAGCAGAGATCTCTGGCTGCCCACGGGCTTCGGTTAGAAACTCACTGAAGGATGTGAACAGGCAGGACCAGGCACGGGTGAACAGAGGTTAAGTCAAGGGTTCCATGCCCCGCTTTCATCTTGATCTACTCTTCCTCGTTGGGTGAACCTGTTTATTCCAGAGGCACAGAGATGATCTGAGCCAGCTGGGATGAAGCCCACGGCACAGGTCACAGGCAGTCAAGAGTTCTAGACACAGACTCTACTCTCTGGGTGCTGGACGGCCACTCTGGGGAGAAGTCACTCTATCCTGACATTGGTGGGTCCTAATGACAGTGTTCACTCAGTGCAGTTGTGTGTAATGAGACACTCTGGTGGCAGGATGTGGAGTAAACTGGATTGTGAGCAGCTTTAACACGTTGGCAGGGAGACACAGAGCCTGTGTAGACAATCCACAGCCTGGCCCTATCCAACAGGGGGCATGAGATGGTGCAGAAAGTCTGGGCTAAGCAGGTTCTCAGCACCTGACTGGAGAGACTTCAGAATGTCTTTCTGGCTACACAATGGCTGATACTCAGTATTTTCTCTCTGGCAAGTTCAAGTGAAGGCCTCTGACCAGACCCCACCCCATTCCTAACTTGTACCCAGCCCCTCACACATAGGCTGAGCTAAGGGGCAATGTTGCACAGGATGACACCATTCCAGGTGATCTTGTGCCTGATTATGTCACCAGTAGGATGCGATTGGCCTTGACAGATACCACTCTTCCCTGTGTGCATGGTGGGAACTTCTTGCCTTGGCCCCCCCTCTCTCTCTCTTCTTCTTCTTCTTCTTCTTCTTCTTCTTCTTCTTCTTCTTCTTCTTCCCGTAATTGAGATGCAGCTTCTTCTAAGGACAGGAAAGTAGGCAGGGAGCTTGTCTTCCCCTCCCTGATAAAGGGCCCCTCTGTCTATCAAAGCCCTAAATGAAGGACTGCATCTAAGACAAGTGACCACTGTCCTATCTGCCATGTACTAACAGGTCCTTTGTTCTTTCAGAAGCCCTTATCCAAAAATGTCCTCAAGCTTTTGCAAACACTTGTTCAAACCAGAAACACAAAATAACATAGTGCCTTTTAGTCTAGTTATCTTAGTCTGGGTGATATCAGCCAACCTTGGACCTGGTCCCTTGAGATGCAGCCCTTCCCCTCTACTTCCCCCAACAGGGAATCTTAAAGGAACAGGCTCTGCTCTCCCTAGAGGAGCCTGAAGCATCCTCCTTCAGACCCGACTGTGTTGTGCTGCCTGCCTGCCTGCCAATGGTTAACAAAACTCTTGCCTACAGTTATCTAGACTCAGCACCCCACTTCTCCCCCTGTACCTAAAAACCCAGCAAGGAGGAAGGAGGCTGGGACCCTGAAAGACTCCATGGACCAGAGATGGTCAGTCTCCTCGACTCTCCCCATGAGATGAACTGTGTTCCAGATCAGTGATTCTTTGAGTTGAATGCCAGCCCACTGGCCCTAGAAATAAGTGGGAAACTAGGCAAAGATGTGTAATGAACAGTAAATAATGAAATAATGACAGACTGACAGAGCCAACTTCCACACAAACAGCTATCTTTTAAAAAAAGAATGCCTGTCCCTTTTCCCAGTCTAGAGGCAGGAAGCACAGAGAATGGAGGGAGCCCACTGGAGTCTGTAGTACACACGCTGCCTCAGGGCAAGGCCCTCAGGTGGATGTTTTCATCTCTTCTGAGCACAATGTTCAGGGATCTTTTTCATCTACCGTCACCTTCTTTATTTTGCCCTCTCCAGGACAAAAGGATGAAGTTGCTCTCAATCCCCTCCTTCTATAATCACCCTTAAAATTTCAAATCTAATGTAGCTTTACCGTAGTTTGCCCTTTAATGGGAGCATCTGAATTGGGGATGGGGATGGTAAAACCACCTATTGCTGTTTCCTTTCTTGATTCTTTGGTATATTTACTGTGGTAAATTCTGTGGCATCACATTTGACCTTGTGTCAGTGCAGTATTGCCTCGAGCATTATTAATGGTGGTAGCGAATTAATGGTGGCAGCACATTAATGGTGGCAGCATTAATGGCGGCAGCTGTCCCCTCTCATCTTTCCCTTTTGTGACACTGGAGGCCTTGTCAGTTTGCCTTTCCCTCCAGCCTCCAGAAGCCACTACCTCTGTGATATCTGCTGTCCTCACATGTTACAGCTTGAATACGGAATGTCTCCCACAGGACCGTACTCTGACCACTTGAGTACAGGTGGTAGCTCCCTCGTTGGGTGTGAGAATGTGTGAGAGACTGAGACGGAGCTGCAGGAGCAGGGATGCCTGGGATAGTTCTTTGCAGAGGTGTGGTCTATGGTTCCTGTGTGTCACACTGTCTGCCTGTTCTCTGCCAAGAAGTGGAAAACAGCCTCTGTCATGTCCTGGCCATCATGATATTCTGCCTGAGCACATGGGGCTGAAGGACTGTGAGCCAAACTTCACGAAATGCCAGCTGAAATACATCTTTTCACCCTTAAGTTGTGTCCTGCCTGGTATTTTACCAGAATGACGGGGAAAGCAGTTAATATGAATAAAATTGTAAAGTGGGTCTGGGCAGCTTGTTTGTTGTTTTGAGCAGTTTTTTCTTTTTTTTCCCTCGTTCCGGTCAACCTTGCTCGCTCCAGCCGGCCCCGCTCACTCTGGCCAGCCCTGCTCGCTCCGGCTCGCTTGCTCTGGGTGGCCCAGCTCACTCCGGTCCAGTACGCTGTAGCTGACTTCAGCTGCACCAGAGGAGGGCGTCAGATCTCATTACGGGTGGTTGTAAGCCACCATGTGGTTGCTGGGATTTGAACTCATCACCTTTGGAAGAGCAGTCGGGTGCTCTTACCCGCTGAGCCATCTCACCAGCCCCCTGCTTTGAGCAGTTTTAATGGTTCAAGTTTCATCTAAGTTTTATCATTGGTTAAAGTAGTCTCCTCTTTAACACTGAAAAATATTCTTCTGTGTTTCTACCCTGCATTTTCTTCTTACATTCATCTGTAAATGGGTTCATGGGCTGCATCTCTGTATTATTGGTCTGAATAATGCTTCTTTGGACATAGACACACAAATACATATTTGAGGAGCTGGGGAGATACCTCACTGGTTCAGAGCCCTTGCTGTTTCCAGGGGACCTGCATTTAATTCCCAGAATCCACATCTTCTGGCTCCAGGGCTCTCATGCCCTCTACTGGTCTCTATGAGTACCTGTATGCATGTGGCATACAAACACACACCCCAACACACATACATAAAAGTAAATCTGAAAAAAAATACATATTTGAACTAGCCATGGCGGCACATACCTGTAACTCTGACTCAGGAGGCTTAGGCAAGAAGACTACAAGTCTGAGCCAGCCTGGGCTACCTAGATAATTCCAGGCCAGCTTGAAATAGAGAAATTACGTCTCAAAAAGCCAATATAGCTATTTAAATCCACTATATATGATACACATAAATTATATATTATATGCGTGTATATGTTATATGTGCACCACATGTGTTAACTTTGCATTATTTTGAGTATATACATAGAAAAGGAATTGATACATTAGTAATTCTATTACTCATTTTATAAGGAACAGAGTGATTTCCACAGTAGCTGTAGCATTTTCCATTCCCAGAGACAAAGCAAAAACATTCCAATTCCTCCATACAATCACTATCTGTCATTATCTACTGACAGTGACTAGCCATATGTGTGTAAAGCAGATATTCAATGTGGTTTTTACATTTCTCTAATGATAAATGATCTTCAAACAACTTTTTGTGTGTGACTATGGACACTGTAATATCTTCTCAAGAAAAAGAAAACTCCCTTTTGTCCTTTGCCCACGTTTGAGTTGTTTGGTCTTCACTTTGTTGCAGTCACTGTGTGGAGCACATTCACCGTGACATGGCCATTTATTGTATGTTAGCTATGGCTTCTACAGAGCCCCAGAAAAGACCAGGAAGGGTGGGGAAGGACGGCTCAGTCTGTAAAGCACTTACATACCGTGCAAGCCAATGACCTGGGTACAATTCCCAGCACCTGTGTAAAAGCCGGGCTAGGACGTGTGTCAGTTTCAGTGCTGAGGAGACGGGAAGAATCCAAGAACTTGCTAGCCTGATAGTTTAGTTAAATAAGTAACGGCAGAGCTCAGTGTGAGACAAAATCTCAAGGGAGAAAAATGAAGGTAAAGAGTAGTTGAAGACACTTGATGTTGTCAACCTCTGATTTCCATATGCACACACACACACACACACACACACACACACACACACACACACATGTACACACACAGTCTCTCATTCTCTCTCTCTGCCTCCTCTTCTTATTCTCCTTCCCTCCCTTCCTCTCTTACTTTCTATTAATATTTGTATTTAACTACTTAACTTTTATCATAGCTCCCTTTCCCTGTTATTTCATCTGTGCTTGTTAATGTTTAATAAAGGTCAGCATAAAGGATTTTGATCTTACCAGATTAATAAACATTTCTCTTCGATGAACTCTTGTCTTACAAACTTTACTTTTTAATTAATCATTTATTTCACGGTGATCCGCACATCTGCCTATGAGTGCTAGTTCTTAACTACTGTAACAGGCAGCAGCAGAGACTTGGCATAAGGACAATACCCAGCAGGGTCATCCTCCAACGTGTTCCAAGTTACACGTAGGTCTCACAAGAAGTGGTTGGCAAAGACTAGAATCCATGATCTAGACTCCATCAAAGGATGCTTCTTCAAGGTGACACAAAACAGTCACAGCAGAATGCTTACACCCTGCTGCACAGGCCACCCAGGAAAGGAGGCCTGCCATCTGCAGGCGCTCAGGGGCAGCTGTGACCTCTTATGTGCTTGAGAGAGAGACAGAGAGACAGAGACAGAGACAGACAAAGACAGAGAGACAGAGAGAGTGTGTCTGGATTAAACTACAACACCTTCACATCTTCTGTACCCCATTCTATGCCTTCTGGGGGAATCATGATTATTTTTGGATCACTAATTTGCAGCACTGGTAAATCCATCCTTGGGGGGGGGGGGCGCAAATCTTCTTAATTTCCTGAACATTGACAGTATGCCGGACTCTGCCATTCATAGCAGAGATCAAAAGTTCAACAATGTGTGGACCCTTCAAAGCAGCCTATGATTGAGTTGGGTGAGAACACCCATAGGACCAGTCGCAAAGGGTGGGAAGACTTAGAGGGGAACGTCTTTGAGAACAAACGAACAGTGTGTCCAGGAGAGACTTCTGGGTGAGGACAGATATTGAGCCTAGGGCCTGCTTACCTCTTCCCATCAGCCCAGCCTTTCTTCGAAGCCTGACATACAACGATACATGGCCAGTGGAGGTTTTGAATCCTGTAGGGTGAATGAGGAGCCCTGGTACAGAAGGAGCACCATCCTGCAGGAATCCCAGCATCAGAACCATCAGAGGACATTAAGGTTCATATTTGGTCTTAGGCCCCGCTCGACTGAGAGCTCCCATTATGGTCCCACTACCCAGCTCTTCTTGTGAACAAAGGAACAGACACCACTCCAACAAGTCAGTCTTTGAGCCACTGGAAATAAGCCAAGACACAGAGTGAGTTTCAGACTTTCCTGGGGATTGGACAAGGCTGATCTCTCAGGCAAGAGTCAGGCATATGTCAATTAAGTTGCTCCAAGTAAAAGCCAGAGTCAGAACCCAGACAGAAACAAAGAAACAAAAAGCTGACCTCACAGAACCTTCACTGCAAATAGGGGGTAGAGGGGAGACAACGATCTTGGTACAGGAGAAAGAAATGGGAATGAAAGGCTGTTAGAGAGTAGGCAACAGGAGCCAAGTATGGTCCAGGGTCACAGGTGCACTGACGGATCCTCCTACGAGCACCGGCCTCCATGCTAGGTCCTACTTGTTGCATCATGTGGCCTGTTTTAAGTGCACAAGACTTAAAATAAAGCTATTGGTCTTCATATAGGCAGAGATCTTCCTCAGGCCCTGCAGGTAAGAAGGAGAAACCAGGAGGACCTCAGCTCTGCAAACCCGCTCTAGGAACATCCAAGAGACTTTAAAATCCAGAGGGAGAAAACCCACCCCACCACCCTGCAAAATCAGACCCACCATCACACCAACCAGCAGGGTTGCTGAGGGAGCAGAGCTTACGAAACTTCCTTAGTCTCCCATGACTAAGAGGGTCAGCCCAGCACTGTGGCTGCCACTCTGCTCTCTCTGCACTCCCTCCTGCCTCCCATAGGGGGCACTGTCACTCCTGGCTGCAATGACATGCCTCTAATTAAAAGCAGCAAGGATCCAGAAAACCAAAAGGGTTGAGAACTGACCTGTGTGGCTTGGAAGAGAGTCCAGGAGCCACCCAGTGACTCAGCAAACCCCGAGTGTAAGCAGAGAAGGCTGAAGAGACTGCAAAGCATGAGAGGCCAGCTCTGCAGATCACGTCTGACCATTGGGTATGTCTTGGTCCTGCACATCAGTTGGCTTTATCTCTTCCTAATGGTTACAGAAGCAAACATATTCTTCATATGTCTGGCAAGGCACAGGTCCTGGACAAGAAACCCAGGCTGTACAGAGACCTGACTTTACAGAAAACACTGAATTCTGTCTATTGAGCTGTGCTGAACCAAGGCATTCCCCGAGACCCTGATGTATGGAGAAGGAACACAGCTCCTTCTCTCAGACCAGGGTTGTTCTTGGCTGAGCTGATGATGGCCTAGCGTTAGAGCCTTGAGGATTCTGTGGATTCTGATCCTAAAAATACAGGCCTTGCCACTGTACAGAGCTATGGTTATCTGTCCCAAGGTCAGATTATATTGCTCTTGAGATGTTCTGTTTTCCTTTTGCAACATTGCTTGCTTAGCTTTTAGCTGACTACATCCCATTTCTCCACTGGAAATAGTATATAAGATGGCTATATGTCTTCATGAGTTTTCTCAGCATAAGACATAGCTTGTGCAAGACCTGCTAGCCCCAGCCTTACCTTCACTATTTCTATCTTTTCTATCTTTTTCATTTCCTGGCCACTTCCTACTTTGGACTTTGCCACTGAAGAACAACTAGCTGGTTTAGGTCCATTGCCTTTAGAAGCTAGAGGCAGTCAGGAGGAGCCCAGAACAGCCTCAGCTCATGCTAGGATGTTGAGTAAGTAGCTTACCCTACACAGTCTCAGGTCCCTATCTGTTCATTATGACAGCTAATTCTATCCAGGTTGCCTGCATGTGGCAATGATAAATTGACTCCGCAGATCCAGGAGGCTGAACATGGGTCCTGGCAGAAAGTCAGTGCTCAGTAGATCATAACTAGGGAAGCAACCTGGAAAGCAGGGAGGGAAGTAGGGCATCCAAGAGGAAGCAGGATCAGGGCATCACCTTAAAGTGGGCCACAAAGTCCTTCAGGTTTGGGCAGATGTCTAGGCACGTGGGTTCAAACATCCGATGCTGATTAAGGACATCATAGATGAGGAAGTCTGCAAAGGTGATCTGCAGCAAGTGAGGGTCAGTGAGGTGGGATCTGAAAGCCTGGGAAGGATGGCAGCTCCTCCATCCCACCTGCTGCCCTCTCTACCTTGTCCTCTGCAAACCATGGCTGCTTCTCCAGGAACTCCCAGTAGAGCTTCAGCTGATCTGGGAGGCCCTTCAAGAACTCTGGTTTTCACTTCTCCTGAGATAGAAAACAGTGGCCACAACCCTTAGACACAGATGTTCTAGAGAAAGGCTGGCCTCATAGGGTTGTGCAGAATAGCCTCCTTTCTATATGGGGCCTGCGCCAGTACATAGGTTTCTATGCAATGTGTTCCTGTTGTACTAATCGGAGTCCTGCTTGGTAGCAGAGTTGACTCAGAGGTGACTAGAAGTTAGATGAGAATCTGAATCTGTCCCTGAATCTGTCACCACTGACATCCAAACCAGGACTACATGTGGGTTGCTCATAAGTTCTGCACTTAAAAATCCAGTGGAACAGGAGAAGCAAGGTAGTTAACAAGAGACACAATTATTCCTGAGGAATGACACACAGAGCAGGGTCAATATTTGAGCACCATGAGCAAAGTTGAACCACGTTTGATGTTGGAAGGGACACATATCCTCAGGCTGACCATGAACTGCCAATCAGGAAAAGACCCTGATAATTTCTTTTACCAGGGACTACGCTCTGAGAAAACTGTTAAGTGGATTTCTGAATATATTAGGCTTATTTTATTTTCTTCCGGTTTGAATCTGTGCACTTAGGGAGCAGGCAGATGGTATGTGACCAACTAGGCAAGATGGTCCACTATGGCGGTCAAGTTCAATGCTGCAAAGAATTCTGAGTACATGAATGTATTATATAGGAACCAAATGCCCAGTCACGGCTGCCACAGTGTGGGAAGCCAGGCTTCTGATGGTTCCCACCATAAAGAGCCAAATTGCGTCCTTCTTTACAAGGCTGACCCTGAAGGCCGGCAGAGCCTTATCTCAGATAAATACGTAGAGCTGTTAAGCAAGGTGCCAACTTCCTGAGACTGCTCACAAGACATCCCCCAGCATCCTGAGATCAATCACAAGACATCTTCCAGCTTCCCAGGATAAATCACAAGGCGTCCCAAGGCTGTCATCCTCCTCCCATATGTCCTTTGCCCTGAAGTCTTTGTTCTCCCTTCCTAGCTCCTCCTTATCCCCTTTCTTTTACTGAGTGTATATAACTGGGTATTGTGCCTAAGTAAAGTGAGACCGTGACAAAAACTCCCAACGCATGGTCTCACTTCTTTTTCCCCGCCCTTTTCTCTAGGTCCTGCTAGACAGGACACCACAACAATACCAAAGATTTCTAGACATTGATATAATGTGTTTAATAAGATTTGGGTGTGTGCGTTGGCTGAATTGGGAAGCTCGGAGAATCAGAACGAGTAAGTTCAGATACGAAATAGGACAAGTGTAGATAATAACACAAGCCTTTAACTCCTCCTGCTAACCCCTGTCTGCCCCACACAGTGAGGACTCATAAAGTCAGGGCTGTAGCAGACCATGCTCATCTGCATGCCAGTGTCCATTGCCTGGTTCTCCAAAATGCACACACGAATCCCCTCCTTCTCTGTCTCCTCATCTGCAGCACACACAGCACAGACTAACTCTCACATCCTGCCCCAGCCAAGCCAAGAATGATGGCTTTTGTTCCTAACCCTGCAGCCAGCCTTAACCACACAGGTCATCCTTATAGGCAGTGGGGTACAGGATGGCATTGCTCTGGGTGACCTTGTGTGACCCATCAATTAAGTAGGGCAGCTGGGTGGACAAGCAGGGAAAGTCAGATGGGATATGGGGGTCCTTCCATCCCTTCCCTGTGAGAGCAGACACAGGGCCCGGCACTCAGTGTGCCTGCCATGGTAAGCCCTCCATGGGCACAGTGTGCACTGAATGAGAAAGCTGGGATACAGCCCATCACAGAAACATTGTGCAACCAGCAGGGATGGAGCAGGAGGGTAGAGACACTGATTTCAAAAACCCTCAGTCAGGCCAGGAGATGAGGTGAGATCACCATGCCTTCCCCACACCTCCCCTCTCCTGCACCTACATTGGGAAAATCCAGGCCCAGCTTGAAGTTTCCACTCTGCTGCTGGCTTCATTCATAACAGCAGTTGTGGTAGATAAAATAACGTGAAAAGCTCTCTTCCGTACATCCTTCCCTTCCCCTGGGATTCCTCCCAAAATGTCAGGGCAAGCCCTCCTGAGGTATGGAAATCTGATCTGACTCATTCGGTCTTACATCCCACGATTTTTCATGAGAATACTCCTTCAAAGGCTGTAGGCCCTACCTGACTAGAGTACACACAAAACACAGGCGAGAGCTAAGCAAACCCTACATGACCACAGGTGGGAAGGGGGCCAGTGCTTCATTCCCAGGGTTATTTATTGAAAACCAAAGCTGCACCATCTTGGAACTCTCAGGAAGGGATAAACTCTGGGTTCATTTGAAGGAGATCCACAGAGCTAAGAAACAGAGAGATAGGTAGAGGCTTCCTGGCACCAGTGGACAGAAGTTGGGGAGGAGTGTGACCAGAAGAATGTCATTGCCGTCCCCCATGGCGTATCTCTTCTCTTCATAGCCTGTTTCTGTGTATTCTAGGAGCAGGCGGATGGTGTGACCCAGCTGCGAGAGATAGTGGGTAACAAAAATCACAGTAAGATCATAAACTCGTGACTTCGGCTCCTCTCTACACCTAACACGAGAACAGGGACAGGCAGGGGCCTCCTGACAGGAACAGACAGGAGACTCTAGAAAATGCTGAAGAGGAGCTGCCTCCTGGAGCCAGGCCTAACTCTTCAATGTGTGCCAACCCAGGACTCTTCCCAGTCAGCAGCCCTACCTTCTACTCACCTCACGGATATCCCAATAACCCAGAGACTTGGGCATGTTTTCTGTCCTAGCCTTGGAGACTGAGCAGACGGGCTCCAGTCTGGATGATTTCACTTTCACACACCAGTGCACAGGGAGCCATGTCTGCCTGCATGCAGTTCCTGAGCCCTCCCTATCCCACTCCCAAATGGGCCAACCCTCATGGCTCGAAGCCCAACTGATCCAGACGGTGGTGATATCCAGTCCACATGCTACTGTCTTCTGAGGCAGGTCTGAGTATTCAGATACCAAAGGCAGTGATTGGCAGGCCTGCCCTAGTGCCTCTCTGCCTATAGCCCCTCCTCCTGCTGTCCTATGGTCCTCAGGAAGTTGGCAGTGCCCCCTGGAGATGGGCCAGATAGGCAGAGAATGAGGTGGTTCTCCTTCCTTTCATCGCTGGGCTCAATTTTCACACCTAGACTGTGAGAATTTGTCATCCAAGGAGGCTCACCTCTCAGTACAAGAACCAAAAAGGTATGGCCCCTAACCTGAGAGCTTAATCCAGCATGCACCACTGCTTCTGGGACTCTTCTAGACTGAAAGCTGTCAAACGTCATTGTCTGCACAGCCTAGGGTTATGGGAATATGAAGTGACCTGGGACTGGCCCCAGGACAGTGACAAACAGCAGAGCAAGCTGTCTCTGTGTTTCCTTTAGGGGATTTGGTTGGAGACTCGTCCCTTTCATCATCAAACCCACAAGCACATAAATTAGTCAGCATTTTGGCCATGCTTGTGAGCTCAGTCCAAGACCCGGGCACACTGGGCACAAGGACTTGAGGGTTTCCCAGCACCACTGACAGCAATTAGTCTGCAGTAGGAACCTCACACTCACCAGCACAGTGGAGGATGCGCAGAGCTCACAGCCAGAGTTAGCTAGGGTGGTAAAGCATGTGCTCAAGGGCACAGACAGGGCTGGCGAGGTGGCTCAGCAGGTAAGAGCACTGACTGCTCTTGCGAAGGTCCTGAGTTCAAATCCCAGCAACCACATGGTGGCTCACAACCACCCACAATGAGATCTGACGCCCTCTTCTGGTGTGTCTGAAGTCAGCTACAGTGTACTTATGTATGATAATAAATACATCAAAAAAGAAAGAAAGAAAGAAAGAAAGAAAGAAAGAAAGAAAGAGAGAGAGGAAAAAAAAGGACACAGATACCTCTCCTGCTTCCAAGGGCCACAGAATCCTGTTTAGAGGAGACATGGAGTATCTGTGTAGCTTCTAGGGGGCGCAAGGCCTGTCCAGTTCCCTGGCTTAGCCATGTATAGCCCAGGCCCTGATTCATGCATGTCTAGGAATGAAAACGTGCTTCAAATGCTCTTCACGTCATTGTGGTACCTGGGACTGGAGGTTAAAACTCAAATATAATATCTCACCAATGTTACTCTAGAGCCAAGTTTCCATTGTTTAGGTTTTTAGTGTTTGTCTTACTGACTGTTCTGTTGCTGAGAAGGGATCCTGTGACCATGGCAACTCTTATAAGAGAAAACATTTAATTGGAGCATCTTATAGTTTCAGAGGTTTAGTCTATTAATCCTCATGGCAGGGAGCATGGCAGCACGTAGGCAGACAGGGTAGCTGAGAGTCCTACATCTGGATCAGAGGCAGCAGGAAGAAAGTACCACTGGGGCTGGCTTAGGCTCTTGAGACTTCAAGCTGACCCCCCACTAACACGTCCTCCAACAAGGCCATACTGAATCCTTTCAAACAGTATTACTCCCTGGTGACTAAGCAGTCAATTCTGTGAGCCTATGGAGGCCATTCTTATTTGAACCTCCACAGTATCACTGATTAATGAGTTTTAAAGCAAACTCAGCTGTAGGGGGTGGCTCTGATGCTAAGGTCCTATTCCAAAAGGTTCTTGATCTATCAGTAAAGAAAGCCGAAGCCAACTGCTGAGCAGAAGGGACAGGCAGAAGGGACAGGTCCCTGGAGGAGAGAGCAAGGAAGGAGAGGAAGAGTTTTTGCCTTGCTTTGGAGGGAGAAGAAGCTTGTAGTCATGTGAGGTCTCAGGAGGAGCCTGTGGCAACTATTACAGGTGGGTGGTCAGGGATGTTTGGCAGAGGCTAGGCGGGACTAGCCACTGAAGTTTAGGGCAGTTGGGAGAAACAGAGACACAAATCTTACTAAAGGCATGCTTTTCCAGGCAGGAAATAGTAACACCCCGCAACTGTGCAAGAAGGCAAGTGGAAAAGGAACAAACTGTGTGTGTGCCTTTTGTCCGAGGATTCAAGGGAAGCCCGGTGGGGCTGGTAGCATGGTCACTTCCTGGAGTTAAAGGCAAGAAGAGCAGAAAACTGCCCACTTACACTCAGGAGAACATGAAATGCTCTGTTGGTAACAACTTGCCAAGTGTTTTAGTTAGGGCTGCCCTTGCTGTGATGAAACCCAATGACCAAAAGCAACTTGAGGAAGAAGGTTTACTTCAGCTCTCAGGTCACACTTTATCACTGAGGGAAGTCAGGGCAGGAACTGCAAGCAGGAACCTGGAGGCAGGAATTGAAGCAGAAGCCTGACACAGAAACACTCCTTATTGTCTTGCCTGTCCTGGCTTTCTCAGTCTGCTCTCTTATACCACTCAGTACCATGTGCCTAGGGGTGGATAGCACCCTCCTCCCCAGTGAGCTGGGTCCTCCCCCAGCAATCATGACATAAATGCCTTACAAACTTGTCTGATGGAGGCATTTTCTCACTTGGGTTCCTCTTCCCAAATACTTGTGTTAAGTTGGCAAAAAACCTAACTAGCACCTCAAACATGAGTTTGATTCCCCAGAACTGACATGAAAAATAAGACATGGTAGGGTACACCTGTAATCCTAGGGTACACCTATAATCCTAGGGTACACCTATAATCCTAGTACTGGGGAGGTGGAAACAATTAAGTCTTTCAAAAAATTCTTCTTTGAGAGTGAGTTCCTGACTAAAAAAAATTTATTTAATTTACTTAAAATTTTAAAAAATTAAAAATAAAGAAAAATTATTTTTAAATCAATTATTTTAATTAATCATAACATTAAATAAATATGTTTTCAGTTAAATTCAGTAATTTCTTCTTTCTAAGCTCAAGGTTTGTAAACTTTTGTTTTGATTTTGAGATGGGGTTTCTCTGTGTAGTCCTGGCTGTCCTGGAACTCACTCTGTAGACCAGGCTGGTCTCAACTCAGAGATAAGCCTGCCTCTGCCTCCCAAGTGCTGGGACCAAAGGCATGTGCCACCCCCACCTGACCCAAGGTATGTAAACTTTAGAATGACAAATGCTTAAGGTGTATGAGACTAGAACAATTCAGAGAAATGTACGTATGTACGTACGTATGTATGTATGTATGTATGTATGTATGTATGCTTGTGTGTTTGTATGTGTACATGTCTGCTTGAATGTTCATGAGTGTGTGTTTGTGTGTGTGTGTCCACGCACACATTTATGTGTGCGTGTGTGCATTTGAGCTTGCATGCATGTGTTTGTGTGTTGTGTGCATTGTGTCCACAAACACACAACCTTGGACACCCACATAAATAAAAATAGGGCTGTGCGTGGTGGCACACTCTGAATGCCAAGGCTTGGGAGGCAGAGGCAGGTGGATCTCTCTGAGTTTCCATGTTCCCATTGCTAGAACAAGGGGGCTAAACATCTTCTGTACTTAAGTCTGCAATTACAGGGCTAACACCTAAAGATATTTGGATGTCTCCAGTTTTTTCGTCTGCTTTTTCTTGTTTACAGGGAGTGTTCAGTGGTCAAGGTCATTGGTATCTTGGCAGGTCCTTCATGGAATGTAAAACTCCCTCTTACTTTCAGAGTATGTGAGACCACAGGGGAAAAAGATGGGAAAATCAAGTGATATGAAGTTTTCCAAGACTTGCAGGAGGAACAAAGTTTGGAAATTTGACTGTAAGTGTACTGATAATCTTAATTTACTATACTGTGCCACAGACATACTGTGAATTGAATTCTTGTTAAAATTAGAAGTTGAGGGGCTGGAGAGATGGCTCAGTGGTTAAGAGCACTGACTGCTCTTCCAAAGGTCCTGAGTTCAAACCCCAGCAACCACATGATGGCTCACAACCATCCGTAATGAGATCTGACCCCCTCTTCTGGAGTGTCTGAAGACAGCTACAGTGTACTTACATATAATAAATAAACAAACCTTTTAAAAAATAGAAGTTGAAAAGGATATAAATATGAAAATAAATATATTTTGTTAAAGAGAGTAAATAAAAATATCCGGTATTAGGGTGGATTTGTATAATAAAAAAAGATAGCCGGGCGTGGTGACGCACGCCTTTAATCCCAGCACTCGGGAGGCAGGGGCAGGCAGATTTCTGAGTTCGAGGCCAGCCTGGTCTACAAAGTGAGTTCCAGGACAGCCAGGGCTATACAGAGAAACCCTGTCTTGAAAAACCAAAAAAAAAAAAAAAAAAAAAAAAAAAAAAAAAAAAAAAAAAAAAAAAAAAAAAAAATTTTAAAAAAAAAAAAAAAAAAAAAAAAAAAAAAAAGAAGAAGAAGAAGAAGAAAAAAAGATTTTTGTGCTAAAAATAAAAGATAAAAGTTGAAGACGATTTTTTTAAACTTTAAATCAAGTAATAAATAGCCTGAAGAAGGTACACAGAGCCTGTGAGTGATAAGTCTTAACGATGTTATATGTTTGATGACTAAAGATTATTAACTACTGAAGTCAAAGTTCAATAGACTAGTATCAAAATTATCTTTAAATCAATAGAGTTCTTCTAGGGTATCTGTCTACTGTTCTATTGTTCTACCAAAATTTTTCTCATCAATATAACAAAGAAAACTGAGTCTTAACAAAACCAAGACTTATTTAAAACTAGTGATTTTTCCTGAGCCCTATCAAAACATTACATGGAAGTTTAAATTAAACAATTGGCTATGTTGTCCGCCTTTTTATGTTCAACAAAAAATGTTGGGAGGTCTACACCAGTAATGGCAAGGGCCCATGAGACAGCATCAATAGGATGTGTAGGCATATTATTTTTGATTCTGTGCATATGTGCATATTATTTCCAATGGAAAGGGACTCCTGTGATCTACATCCCATCATCTGCTGACTGCAAGAGACCCCACACAGCCCGTGGCGCAGTCAGTCCTGACTGGACAGGGAGCACAGGGAATCCCCCAGGCAAAGCACAAGAAGGGCATGCATGTGACGAGGCCAGCAGATGATGAGGACCTGAGGCAGGACAGAATGAACTCACACATCACCTGGCTTTGGTTCCACCTCTGCGCTTGTGAATGCTGCCTAACCCCACTGGCGAGGCTGGTCTTCTAAACTCAGTCTGCTGAGGCAAACTACAACTCTTCTGGAAATACAGCCATAGCCACGCCAACACACAACATTTTACAAGCTACCTGGATAGCTCTCAGTGCAATCCACCTGACACATAAAATATCATCTTTGGGGAGCAGATGAAGTCTGGGTGAATGGATATTGTCGATCTGAACATGCCTGGGTCAAGAACCCCAATGCCTCAGAGCCTTGGGAATGACAAAGCCCAAGGACAGATGTGGACACTGTGTATGTGCAGATGTGGACACTGTGTATGTGCAGATGTGGACACTATGACCACAGCTTCTTCCTCCAGGATGACTGAACCCTAGAGTGGATCTCTATAGATCCCTACTGAGATTAGCTGGCATACCTCCTTATCCACAGGTATATAATAAACCCGCCTTCCTGTTCAGCTGTACCCACTGACTTTCTGGGCAGCTCCTGCATCTCCTTCAAAATGCATGGTTCATAGATCCCTGTTTCTGTACTTGTTTCAGTGTTTCTTCATGTCCAGTTACCCTAGTCAGGTCAGTCCCAAAGCCATGCAGGTCTTGGCAATCTACCATTCCACCGTATTCAAACCCTGAATACAATAGCAGCTAATTACATTATGCCTACAGAAAGCTAGGCTTTGATAGTCACAGACTCATCGTTGAACAGCTCTCCGAGAACAGGGCAAGGTGGAGAGACCATCTGGGGCTCCTCCTGGGCGCTCTCACCACCAGCTTCATGACTCAGTGAGACCCACAGCTCTTCACAGTTCCAAGTCCCAGCATGCCGCAGTGAGTGAGATTCCCAGCATGCCACAGTGAGTAAGATTCCCTCTCTGTTCTCTAGAGAGCTTTATCCCTGCTGTGAGGATCTCAGACTAGAACCAAGACATGTCAAAGCGCTTCTGGTTCCATTAGATGTTTCAGAGCCCAGCACTGCAGGCTCAGAGATCAGACTCCTGGGAAGCAGCTGGGATGCTTGGCGAGGCCAAAGAGCAAAAGAAAAAGACACAACACACGGCAAGTGTGTTTCAGGCTTTATTGTAGATGAGACAGGCCTGGGGCAGCTCCTCCACCAGGAACTGGCACTCGAGTATTGACCTTCAGGGTAACTCTAGGGAGGGCTGGCACTAAGATAATGTTAACCATCGGGGTAGCTCTAGGAAGCCTGAGTTCAGGACAGACCTCAGATCGCAGAAAAGGGCTGTGAGGTTGGGTCAAAGTGCCAATGAAGAAGGGGCCATGTGAAAGAAACTGGGGAGAATGAAGGCTGCGTGGGCTTGACTGGGGTGGGGGTGAGGAGATGGGGCTGACCAAGCTGCAGAAGGGAGCAGGAAGAAGAGAGAACCGGGAGCCACAGTGCAAAAGGCCAGGGTGCTGTCCCCACGCAGGGCCTGCAGGCTCCGCAATGTGGACAGGTCCCCCCCTGTGAGTGCCAGCATGGCAGGGACCTAATCAGTGCCCCACTGGGCTATCTTAGTAAACACAGGTCTTGGGAGGAAGCGGCTACTCTTCATGTAGGCAGAGATCTTCTCCAGGCCCTGCAAATTGAGGACAGGCAGGAGCTCAGGTCTGCAGCCCACATAGAGGAGCAGTCCCCGGTCTGGAACTGCGTTTCTCAAAGGCTCAAGTTCTGGACCACAGCACAACCAGCTAAGCTCCCAACCCTGGCAAGAGAACTCTTCAGTTTCCTATAGTGAGAGACTAGACCCTGCGAAGGTGCTTTATACCCACTAAAGGTCACAATACAGGCTCAGAAAATATTATAACCTGTTATCAGAAAGCAACCTGAGTTCCAGAGACCTCAACTGCCCCTTCTTACAGGGGTAGTGATTGAGACAGAGGTGGAGTCAGCTTGGCTCTGAAGCTGTCATTCTCCCCCCCCTCCCCCTTCCACCCTCCTCTCTCTCCCTCTCCTTCTCCCCCTTCCCCTCCCCTCCCCTTCTCTCCCTCCCTCTGTCCCCTATGAGACATTCTACTGAGAAACACTTTGTATTTATCAACAGAGAAGGGAGAAAAAGAAACCAGGAAGACAGGCGGAACCCAGTGACTCAGCAAATCCTCAATGAAAGGAGACATCAAGAGAACAGGCCGCAAAGAAAAGCTGAACAGGATTCTAATCAATTTCCCGAGAGCAGAGTTAACAATTCTTCCCATGGTTCCCAAGTATAATCTCACCACACCCTGGCTGTACCCCCTCCACCCCTAACACAGGGACCACTCCATGTGACTGCATGTCGTGTTATAAGTCATACATCAAGATGGAGAATACACAATTCCAGAGGGTGCAAAGGCATCCACCAGTGACCATACACATGCTGGGCTGAGATGCCACTCTGTTTCTCTAGTCACCTACCCTGTAGCCATGCCAGCTCCTGCACAGTCCCCAAGGGTACCCAGCCTGGACCAGAGCTAGAACCAATGGGAACTAATAGTGTATCTTTGATGGTTAGTGAGCAGGGTCAACAGATGGAAGGTAGAAAAGCCTTTGGATCTACTCGAATCTGATTCCCAGATTGGTGTAGATGACCCAAGGTTATTATGTAGTGCGGTACAGGCTGGGTTTAGCAACCAAGAGGAATATCACATGCATCTCACAGGCTGGGTTTCTACAGCTCTCCGCTGACTTATTCCTACACACACATTTTGAGATTTTGAAGTGATAAATATTGCTGGATACATTTATAGAAATCTCAAAAAATCAAACAAACAAAAAAACTAAGCTGTTTTGCCTTTGGTCTCAGAACTAGAAAGACACTGTGAAAGGTGTTGGGATTGAGACCAGGAAAAAAACCCGCTGAGGTGCATTCTTTACATACCAAAGCAGACCTAGCTCCAGGTTCTCCCAGCATCCCTCAGTCCCTACCTGGCATAACGGACCTCTACCCGGAACTTCCCAGCCCAGGGGTGGGCTGACCTACTCCCAGAGGCTCTTCCCACGCGCTTTCTCTCTTTCTCTTCCCCTTATGCTCCATCTCCCTTTCCATGGTGACTTCCCTGGCCTCATTCCTTGGTATCAGTGAATGCACCGGCCCGAGAGTGTTTTCCCCGATAAACCTGTTTTTATATGCTCTAATCTGACTTGAATTGGCTCATTTCACTGGCAGAAAGATAACCTATCAGGAGAAAG